>JAOTRH010235762.1:0-10008 GCA_034768845.1 Heliamphora exappendiculata | reverse complement strand
GTAATTTCAGATTATTGTAAATTGTTGAAAGTTTAATAAAAATGTATTTTCTGGATCCCCGAACATGTATTTTATTTCGGCGTTAGATATTCTCCCATCAGATTCTAACCATAACTGGAACCCAAGATTCCATTCTAATTTTTAATAAGAGAGCATTTTTTGTTTTAGGATTTTGTTTGTTGTAGAACATAGGAAACAATAATTAGTACCATATAGACATGGTTATAAAATAGAAAATTCTTGGTCAGTTCAAATCACAAGTTCAACTGCAACAAATATTTTGGCAGTCGAAATCTGTTGAATTTGTAAACTAACTTAAAATTAAAATATTTTATTGTTTTTAGATGATTTTTATTTTGTTTGATAAAAACTTTGTTGATTCATTTTACAATCTATAAATATGGAATGTTTGTTTTAGATTATTTTATCATTATTAATTCCCATGTATAAACTAATGGGAGTAAAAATTCGTGGATTATTGTTATTATGCATTATTATGCATACCTGATGATTAATGTTATTTAAAAATTGGTGGCTCTATCGATGATTGGCTCTTTATAAAATTTTACTTGACAGGTTGTCACTGAACTTGGCTAACCAAATTCCCATAAAACAATGAACTCTCTATTTCAAGCGCTTCACCAACACAGCTAATCCTCTCCAACTCCTGAAGAGCCTATCATCGACAGAACCAAATGCTACTAAACCAAAATCAACAGGATGTCGATTTGCTTGACAACAATTTTTAAAAAGCAATCTTTACTTTTTATGATCAAAGTCCATTTGGCCATTTGGTGCCGATAGGCTATTTTTATGAAAATTTGACAACTCTTTTTTTTAAAACACTCTTTGAGCCTTGAATTTTAGGACTAAAGCGAACTTCTAAAATAGGATCTTTTAATGAGAATTATTCTAGGACTTGTTCTATAGAATTATTCTAGAATTTTTCCTATACTTTTATTTATCGACTGAATGAAATTATGAAATTAAAAATACTGAATTAGCTAGAGATTGTCGAATTAAATTTTTGTTCTCGGCAGTTTATAGCGAACACTTATTTTTTAACTGGGCTTTGAAGGAAAAAAATATTAGGCTTTTTGTTTGTTAATTAAGTTGGGTTATATGCAAAAAAAATTATATATATACACTAAATGCTTAATATTTGGGAGCTCTAAAAAATTTGTCAAAAATTGGAGATTTAAAGCCATGACTTTACTAGCCAGAGGCCAAGGCTTTGACAATTTAATTCAGTTATTATTGGATTATGAAGTTATCTCCAATTATGTTGCAAATATACTTTTACTATTATTTTAATTTATATTTGGTTGAAAATATATTTTAACCATAGTTTTTGTCAAAATTTTGCATTACATTCTCACGGTATTAATCAAATAACAAGCTTTTTTTGTCATTTTATTTACATGGCTTAATTTTTATTGGAAGCATATGTGAATTACTATTTTGTAGTCATTGTTTTGGTGTTGATTAAAAACCTTTTACATGTATTTTTTTCTTGTCATTTCGTTTGTGCTATTTTTTTTGTTCTAATTTAGTATGATACTCTCCTTCCAGTGCCAAATTTTGTTTACCAAAATATAAACTTTTTCTGTTGAGATCAACAGGAAAAATGCGATATCAACCGATTATGTTGAGATCTTTTGCCATGTTTCAAAATTTTTTTAGATATAAAAATAGGTGAACAAACCAAAAAATGGTGGCAAAAATAAAGAAATGAAACATTAATAAATTTTTTTTATTAATTTTCATAAAATCATATCAAAGATGCAAGAAATAAAATGTCGACATTTATTAACAGTTTCAAGACAAATTAGATCAAAGATGCATTTACTTACGCTTACATCGTTATTACTTAAGTATAATATATAAAGATTCAATTTATCGTTATTATCTTTTTGATGGAGTAGTAATAATACATTGAAAAGTTTGCATCGTTATTCATAACTATAATATACAAATATATAATTTATTATTTTAATAAAATTAATTAGTAATACTACAAAAATAATAACCGTACAACCAGCTACACTAATATATATATATATATATATATATATATATATCTTATTAATAGTATACAAGGGGCTAACTGAAGTCTTACCATTTTTCTTTCAATATTGTCCTCTTAATCTTTGTGATTTTCTGGTTTCACCGTTGGTTTTTAATGCAATTTTGGGTTACTAATCTCGGCAAGGGAGTCAAATTCAGATTAGGGTTTTGAGCCGCTGGATATTAGTTAGCATTAGGGTTAGAGAATTAGTGGAAGAGGAAAAAAATAATGAAAGTAAGGGAGAAAGCACGCGCCGCACACCATCGCCGCATCCGTCGGCCACCCCCACACCGGTGATCACCTTCGTTGCTGCCGCTGTCCACGCCAACCACCACCACCGGCGACCTCCTTGCTGTCATGCGGGGTTATTCCCTGCGGAAAGCGAACCGATTTTGGTTATGCCAACGATTTCGATAAAAGGTACACGATTGGGAAATTGTTGGGACACAGTCAATTTGGGTATACATACGTTGCTGTCGATTAGTCTAATGGAGTTCGCTTCGCGGTCAAGAGAATTGACAAGAAGAAGGTATTTTGTTTCTTAAATGGTATCGAATTGGGTTTTTTCTGTTTCTTTTATACCTTGTTTGTATTCCAATATTTCTTGGTTCAATTGCAAAGTTTATCTTTCGCGATCGGGCTTCAATTCTTTTGCTTGAATGGTTGATTGGATTCTGGAAAAATAAAGGTCAAATACGGAATTTATTGTTCTTATTGGTGTGTTCTATATATGTAATAACACTAAAATCCTATAAAGGGAGATCTTTTTATGTCAAATGGCTTGTTGGGAGACTGGAAATTAGAAAATTTTGGATGAAATTTCCTTGCTTTGCTTTTTCAGGCTCATGGATTCCCAACCCTTCTTTCTTCCCAGCTGGCAATAAGAGCTTCGACCCGGTTAGAGAAACTTTTTTTCATATACCGACGCTTTTTTTCATATCCTTACCAACTTCATAAATATAGGATAACCACTCTCTCCCATTTCCTTTATTCTTGATATGCAGATTAATTGAAGTCCCATTATTGCTTCCATGTTGGTAGTTCTGCAAAATTTCTATGGGCAAACCTAGAAGATACTTTGACTTTCTTTTAACAGCGAGATCCAGGTCTTCAATTGACCCAGCTGATATTCAATTGATATTCAATTGACCCAGCTGCTTTTGCTTGCCTATGCACTACTATGTAGCTACCTTGAATGCTATGTAGCTGCTTTGCCCATGTTGCTATGTAGCTGCTATGCAATGCCATGTAGCTGATTCAATTGCCTTTTTATGCATAAACTTGAAAGCCACATTTAGGCAGCCCACACAACCTAAGAGGTCAAATATAGAAGCATAATGCTTCATCTTTGGAGAGCAATGTAATAGCATTAGCTTTAATACCAAGGAACTACATCTCTTTCTTCGATTCTGTCAAAAACCTTTCTTACATCTTCAAGGAACCCACATTTGGAATATGCATCTGCAATTGCATTACTAACACTTAGAACTATAAAATCATACCCCAATTTCAAAACCAATTCATGAGCCTCCCTAGAAAACTTTAAATGCTTTAAATAGGCAATTGAATTAAACACACTACAGTAAGTATAAACATCAGTTTTACATTATTTTCACACATTTTAACAAAGATTTTCAAAGCTTCGTAGCTATCTCTTTAGCCACGAACAAGTTTCAACTATTAATGCTCATCTTCCACTTGTGATTGAAGCTTCACTTGCTCATAGGAATTGATTACATTGGCAAAATTGCTAGCACGGTGATGTATCATGGAAAATTAATTCAATCTGCTATTCAGTCTTGGTTATTTATTATGTTAAATTTTTAGGAATTGTGGACCTCATAATTTTGAAATTTCCTTAAATTTATTCTATAGTTTATGCGCACATTTTCTGTTCTAAGTTTTTTATGCTCAAATTATGATAACACTTGGGACTTGGGTCCAAAAAAACAAATTCATCCTTATTTCAAGCTCTATTACTTAGTTATCAGAATCTTACGATTCACGATTCAGTTCACGATTAATATATAAATCGATATAATTCTATGAACGAATCTATTCTATGATAGAATCGTGATAAATCTTACGATTCATGATTCAGCTTACGATTCGATTCGCTAATTACAATTCGTGTAATTCTTAAAATTATTAGATTCAATAAATTTCGAATATCCTATTTACCATTTTTTTTCTTTTTAAACACCTTAATACAACTTAGCATGCTTATTATGAAAATAAAAATAAAAATGCATAATTTGTTGCTTTTTTGGTGATTAGAGAATTTAATAAGAGCTAGACAAATTTAATAAATTATGAACTCTTTTTTATGTATCTTTTTAGGATGGTTTACTTATGATAAATTGTTTATTTTTATTTTAGTTAAGCATTCATAATTTAAAATGATGAGTTTAATCATTAGACTCAATGGTTCCACAACATCTTTTTAAAATTTTTATTTATTAGCAATAAGCATACAAAATATATTTTGAAGTATTTTATATTTAACTCTCCTCTTTTTATTTTACTATGTTTGAAATTTCATAATCCATTTTTTAAATTCCAAAGGAGAATATATAATGATTTATAAGGAATTTAATGGTTAGTTGGATTTGAGCTAAAATCTCTTCTGATAAAGGTAAATGTTTTTCACATTTATATTTTGTAATCATGTTTTTATTGTATAATTTTTGTTCATATTAATTTATTCACTTTATTTCATATATATGAAGTGTTTAAACATCATCTTTATGGTTTAATCCGAATCGTGCGATTCCCGATTCGATTCGATTCGATTCACGATTCGCAAAACTAGAATTTCGATTCACGATTCGATTCACGATTTGACAGTTATGCTCTATTACAAAAAAACAAAAGGGCGAAAAAAGAAAAATCATTTACAACATACTATCAACAACAAAAAAAGCATTCCTTGTACAAAACCACAACTAAAAAAAAAGTTTTTTCTCCAAATACTCAACCATTCGTCAACTATATGTGTCAACTATGTGTCAACATTTTCATAGTTGCAATTTAGTATAAACGATACATGCCAATTGTTTACATTGAAGGAATGCCTTGTTTTTCATGTTATTTTTCTTTTACTTCATATCTTTATTATCTTGACATTGAATTCTTACTTTTCAATTCATAAATCTTCAAACAAGTATGGAGTCTTCGAATATTTAATTAATTAATTAGGTTTGCAAAACTTTTCTGGTCCAAGATTCCCTACAATTGAATATTTTCTTATCAATCATAGTTATTAGTTATTTCCAAGATCCTAAAGGTATAACTGCTTTTTTTTTGCTTTATTTTTTATATTACTTATATTATTGAAACATATAACTTATTACACCAACAAAACTAAATTAAAGCTTAACGCTCAAAATATACTTACTTTGTTCTTCAATAAACTTGTAGCATTTGAAATGTCATAACATTAATTTTATTTGCAGATTCCATGTTATATATGGTTGTTCCTGCTGTTGACGAGTTGTCTGCATCTTTCACTTAAGATGTGTGCATGCTCTTTGCTGTTATATATGTTGTTTACTCTTAGCCCTTTCACAGTGTGAACCTATTTTCAATGGAAATCACTTTCTATATAACATGGTGGTTTATCCAGTGTGTGGATGGTTTTTTCTCTCCAATTTCAAATTGTAATCGCTAAGCACATGAAAACACTTGCATACATAAATCATATGAGGAAAAGTTAAGTATAACGCGAAAACTGTATTGTTACACAAAATTTGTGACCATAAAATTTTTCAAAAGAGAAGCTTATATTTAAGTACCATAGAAACAGGTGTCACATTCTTTTCTCCATCAAAAGGGGAAAAAATCACTTGTTCAGTTTTGACCACCTTCATGAAAGTAAAGATTTTGATAAGATTTAGTTGTTTCTACTTCTCTAAACCTCGTAGTTGTGCTTATTTTGTTTTTATGCTACTTCCTCACTGTATGCGCGATAATTATGTTTATATTCTTACTACTCGTTGTATCACATGTTTTTTTATTTTCACTAAACAGTGTGATTTGGGATTTTCTTGTACGCTATCTTTCGTTGTTTCTTTTTTCTCTTTTGGTGGAAAGCTTATATTTCTAAATTCTCAAACATAATTTTCAAGTGTTTGGATTGCCGGTAGATATTAGTTTCTTCATGCTTCATATTTGGTATATTCATTAGTGATCACTTTTCTTACCTTTTCCTTTTTCCATTCGAAGTTTCAATAAGTGGAGATCTGTAACATTTTTTTTTTCTTTCTGTCATTTAATTTGACCATGATTTATGATTTTTTTGTTACTGAGGAGTGAGATGAGCTTGTCCAGATCCACCAGGATTTGGACAACGAGTTTGGGGTTTTTAACGACTTCCTTCTGGTAATTTATAATTGGAATTGCTTTGCTTAGACAAATAGAATTCACAATCTGCTTTTCTTATTGTTTTTAAGTGTCCACGGTTCAAGACAGAAGAGTGTGTATGCACACTAAGTGACTTACCTTTTATCACAAGAGTCTGTTTGCACACCAAGTGACTTACTTCTGTATGATCTTAATTTCATTCTAGGTTGTTAACGTCAAATGCTAATCAGAGTTGAACCATGTTCTATTTTTGAAATTCTGCCCTGTTTATTTTAAAGTTACAAGGCGATCTCTTAATTTACTCTGTTATGTATGTCTGCATTGAGCTCACAAACATTTGCAATTAATTTTTTTTTATTTGCAAGAATGCCCAATTCGTTTTCCTTTCAAGCTTTATACAAATCAGGAAACCTTTGAGTCTCTTCATGTTTCTGTAGCAGCTATTATATTTTGAGGCATCTTACTCACAGGGAGAGCTGCATTTGTGCTTGTAGTTCAATTGGCTAGAGGGAGATTGTTGTCTGTTCTTGGTGCCTTTAAGCTCAGTGTAATACAATAGATTGGTTGTGGAACTATGGGATTGCAAAAGCTACTATCTGCTGCGAGCTAATGGGGTAATTGACAGTCTCCATGCTAATAACAGAAGGAATTGGAAATAGTATTAATGTGTCGCTACCTGTAAGTTTCTATACCTTCCTAGGAGGTGCGCTTAATTGGTGCCAAGAAAATCAACAAATACTGGTTTTTTAGTCCAAACATCTTTTGAACTTTCATTAACATTTCTCATAAATTTGGTTAGGCATTAGTTACTGCGGAAAGAGTTAGCCCAAAAATGTCGTGATGTAATATTATTTTGTCAGATCTATTTAATGAAAGCTTTCTTGCCAAAAATAGACAAAGAAGGAAATGGTGAATCTATTATAATACAGTCACGCACATGGTATGGATCACAGCTGAGTATATGCGTGTGAGGAAAGGTTTGAGATCCTGTCAGTAAACGAATCAAGTTTGCAAGTCTGTAAAAGTTGTATAGACAACTTGACTAAACAATTTTGGCAAGATTGTAAAGAAAGAAAAAATGTCTATTCCATGAAGAACAAGCACTCTGGCACCTAATGTAAAAACAATCAAAGTAGCACAATATCAGAAGTATGGCTTTCTTGTATACACTTCATTAACTGGGCTGAATATTGAAATTTTAGATACACTTGCTTGTGTTATTTCTTTATATCCCTGATTTTCAATGGTTTACCATGGAAAACATTGTTGTGTTGTCTAAAGATTCTAAAATTTGTGGATAATTGTAAGGTTAGAGTCCTCTTTAATGGCCAATTATAGCTAAACTTGCCCAATACATGAATAAATAATGGAGAATAGTTTTTGTCATATTATTATAATTCTCGCATAAATCATAATTTTTTTTCAACATTCTTGAAGTTCTCAAAAAATTTCCAAATTTGATTTCCAAATATATTACTATTTTTTTCTGCTTTCTTTTTAATATTACTTGTCTATGATATTAAAATATACAATTTATTAATGTTATTAGTACCGACACAAAAATAGTAACTGTACGGACGGCTCTACTAGTATGTATATATATCATGAAAGGTCCGTTAGCCATTCCATACGTTGCCTAGAAGAGGTGCGGTTTTCTAAATTAGATTCTCTTTTTTTGTAGTACATAGATCTTGAACCTGTTTCCCTATTGACTAAGAAGGAGGCGGTGCATCAGCTACATGGATTCAAGGAGGCGGTGCATCAGCCACATAGATTCCTTTTTCTTTTTTTTTTTTCTATAAAGGGGCCAATCTTGTTCCACCCTTATTTTAGGAAGCATTTTTGCACATCGGTTTAGTTATCTAGGCATAAAGGAGAGATCACAATTGCACCTCCTCATCATATTTTAAATATCTTGAATTAGGTCTTTCAGAAACGACTGCTTGGTTGGGTCATTCTTGAATATCTTCAACCACCAACTAAGAGGTGGGATGGGAACCAAAGACAATTAAGAACGTGGGCTTGAATTACATTTTGTAATAAAATAAAATTCCTAGGCATGCTTATAACTTTTTGATTATAATTTTTTAAAATTCCAAATTAATAAATACAAATTTTATTATTTTAATTTTTTACTTGAAAGCATAAGCATTATTTTTAATTATAATTTATGAATTTATATTACAACAAACATTCCGTAAGAAACAATGATAGACACTTTACCCCAAATAAAAATAACAACCGGGTTGTATAACCCATCATTAAAATGTGTTGGGTTGCCATTCGCAGACTGCGCCGAACTAATTATTCCAAGAAAACTGTTGTCATAGGTCATATATTTTTCTATGCGATATATTGATATATTGAATCCACATGCAGAATGTTTATTTTGTTTTTCATTTTTCCTTCCCTTTTCCATTAATTGAACACAAATTTAAATGTTTTGGTTTGAAAGGAAGGTAAATGGAAGGATAATAAAAGAAAAGAAGTAATTTTTTATTTAATTTTATTAGGTGAAAAGATTGAATCAATAAATAAATGAATTAATAAAATATATTTTTTTAATACACAAAAAAATTTATATATAAATTATTTTTAATCTTCTATTCCCCTTTGTGTTTTGAATTAAGATTTGGAACTTAACCAAAGTGTTATTGGTTTGGGATGAACTAATCACTTTTGATTCGAATAATTTTTCCTTTGTTTTTCAGTTTTTTCTTTATTTTAGCCACAAAAAATTCTGTAATTTTTTTCACTTTTAACATTAACCGTTCGTCTAACAATTCAAAAGAGCTAAAAGAAAACAAAAATATTAACGATCTCTTTATAGTTTTTGAATTAGTAGAATTTGATTAATTTATATAAAATTAAAATTAAATTATCAAACTAACCATATAAACATTATTTTGAGTGTCAATTTATTAATTTTTAATTTTTAAGAACATTTTTTTAACAATAAAATGCGTGTCTCTAGTTGATTTCTTTCCTCTTTAAAACCTTTTCATTTTGATTTGATTAAAAAAAATACTTTACCATTTCTTTCAATTAGAAGGGGTGGCACGCACTTATTTTTTGGAATTTTAAAAATTAAAAAGTAATTATTATATAATAATTTTATAATTTTATTCTTTTAATTAATAAATAATATAACCGTTAATTTATAAATAACTTTAAAATTAAAAATTATTTGACAGAGTTCAAAACATCAAGGTTCCTTTATATATTGTATTATATAGAAGATGTATAGATGTATCTAATCTTTCTTATTAATTCAAGATTAGGTCATCAAATAGGTATTTGTTATCTTTTCCCTCCGAACCAAAAGGAACGGTACAATTCCATTCGCCGTTAATTTTCTTGACGAGAGAGAAGTGAAAGCGGCTGCGGCGGCGAAGGCGCAATGGAGGCGGCGAAATTTGGTTCCTCACAGTTTCTGGCGGCTGGATCGTCGTCGTCCAGTTCTCAACCTCTACATTTAGTCCGCTATGATGAGCTCCCCAGAAAATCTCTCAAATTCAAACCACTCCCGACTTTCTCAGTCCGCGCTTCCGCCGGCGATTCTGGTACACAATCTCCCT
>JAOTRH010235751.1:0-10008 GCA_034768845.1 Heliamphora exappendiculata | reverse complement strand
AGCTACTATAACGATGTGCTACAATCGTACCAATGGAATGCCCGGGTCCATTGCGATTGTGAGCCTACCTGTATAATCTGTCCGAACCTATGATCCGATCTTCCGTGCAGCATGCACCAAGTCAAATACTTGACAGAATATACGGACTATGCATTTATTCATCACAAATATATATATGAAATCACGAATGCAAAAATATCTCAATTGTTTCTCATTAATACACCAGGGATCAAGAATAAAAAAACCTAAAAAGCAAGGCTTTTCAGTATACATTCCTAACACTAATCATCATTGGTTCTTTAATAAAAAATTTCAAATGCATGCAAATAAAGAAAATAGTGGCAAATAGAGAACATCTAAAATTAAATATGAAAAATATATAACATATGTACATAGCACTTCCAAATTAGGACAAATAAAAGGATGAATTCTTAAGTCCTACGGCATGCAATTTTTAACTAAAGAATACATGGAACACACCTGCATGCAATATTATTAAAATAACCTAAACTAGCATGATTCAAATAAAAGAACATAAATATGTTAGAAAAGTGTTGAAATTACCTAAATATGAATTGTTAGCAAAAAATAAACTAAACTATCCTAAACATGATTTCAAAGTAACTAAAAACATGCATATTAAAACATATATTTAGAGAAACATTAATATGGTGAATGTTTAATGCTAAATGTAAAATAAAAGATGCATAAAAAATGTATATATATAAAAAAAAATTACTAACGAAGAAACTAAAAATAAAAGTCTTACAACAAAAGAGAATTTAAAGATTTAAGAGAAAAGAAAAAGTTTACAAAAGAAGAATTATGTTAAAAATAAAAAGGTTAGAACATGTTACTAAACTAATGAAAAAAAAAAAACCTAACTATTTACTTTTTATATTTTCTTTAAAAGAGATAGAAAAAAATAAAAAAAAAAAGAAAATAAAGAGAAGAGATTTACATTTAAAAAGGAAAAGAAAATTATCTTAAAGGACTTTTTATAATTTTTAGGCTTAATGAAATATAAGAAAAATAAAGATAGAATAAGTACTATGAAAAGAAAATAAAACTATAGAAATTTTTTTTAAAAAGAATAAAAAATAAAACATTAGAGAGAAAAATAAAACTACATTATAAGGAAAAGAAAATAAAGTTTCATTACAAGAAAAGAAAAATAAATAAATAAGAAGTTAGAAAAAAAAATTACACTACTATTAAAGAAAAAAATAAAAATAAAAATAAAGGCTAACGAAGGAACATTAAGCTAATATTGTAAGAAAAAAAAAACAAAAAGAAAAAAAAATGTGCATTGAAAGGAAATTAAAACTACATTGCAATCAAAAGAAAAAGAAGTAAATAAAAAAAAATATTAAACTAATACTAAAAATAAAGGGGTATCAAAATAATAATTAATAAAGGAACTTTAAACTAATATAAAAGAAAGAGATAAAAAGAAAATAAGCGCACAATTATTTTAATTAGAGGATATAAATATAATATTGACAATTATATTCATACAATGTAAATGTCTTTTATAACAATTAACAATATTAATTAGTTGTAGTTATCAAAAAATATTAGCACTAATTAATGAATACAAATAAAAATAACAATGTACAAAGTGTGAGTGTGAGGAAAGTAATAACTAAACAATTAAAGAAAATAACTAAATTACATGAAGTAAATGGGATTAACCACGTAAATGAAAGGAAAATATGAATTGAAATTGAATTTTAACCCGATCACTCCAAAAAATAGGAAATTGAGTTAGAAAAATCGGGGATTCAAACGGAATACCTAGATTACTAAGGAATCCTCAAATCGAGAGAATGTGCTTCAACGGCCTAATCCTCGGATTGTGATCCAAACTAAGGTTTCAAAGTAGGCGTCGAAGGTTCGGATCTCGATTTCTGGCAGGACTTCGGCGTCAGTGTAAGGACCCGATTCTAAACCATAGGATTAGTGACGCTAAACAGATAGGATCTTAGGTCATAATAAGATTAAAATTTTAACATGATCAAAACCGAAGAATTAGAACCCGGGAATTAAAAAAAATCCTAAGATAATAAGACAACCCTCTAACCTCGAAGATCATTAAGTTACTCTAAGAGCACTCACTCAAAACCCTAAAGAGCTAAATTTAGAAATCGGATTCCGAACCCCAAACCCTTCTTAAGAAATGCAGATCTGGCCTCGTAACCTTTCAAGCCCAATAATCTATATGTATTGTCCTATTACAACAAAACCCGACTCTCAAATCCAAATAATAAGAAAAATCAAACCCAAGCCCTAATGTGAAAAAAATAAATAAATTATACTCAAAGACCTAAATCCCGTGACTTTCAATAATCATACTTCGACCCCAAAGTCTTTAAGATAATTATACTTTCACTATAAGTCACCAAAGTTCATAGCAAGTTATCAACGCCATATGAAGACACTTAAATTCTCATCCAGATTACACCCAAGAGTTTCTAAGACTCTTAGTGTCACGCCCCAAATTCTGGGCTACGTGAAACACCCTAAAACCACCAAACATACATCCAACCCGAGAGTACACTCTCAAAATAAATCATACAAGCATTGTATAAAAACGCCAAACGGCAACATTACATGGCCCCAACGCCGGAAAACATGTTAAAGCATACATGTTCAAAACTAGCAAAAGGAAGACTACAGCTCTTTCGCCCCTCCGGCAGCTCCAGATCAACTTGTGTGACTGGTACCTGAAGAAAATCAAATCCCACATCGTGAGCTAAAGCTCAGCAGAAACTAGACAGGCATGCAATATAAGCAAATCATGCTAGGAAAACGAGGTGTAATGTTTGACTCTCTTTCAAGCCATAAAATAGTTTCATATGCAAATGGAAAAGTGAGGATACAAACCATGTTTAGACTCACTCACAAAAGCCTGAAAATAGTTGAAAAGGGTTTTTAGATCGCACTACACACGACTCTTAAAAATAATTTGAAAATTGGTCTATTCGTCCCATAATGCAATTTATGCCGTCCATGATACATGCAACCGGCTCCCATACGCCGCAACCCCAAATCTAACAACCGGCCCTCACACGCCGCAACCACAGCCCTAACGCTGAGGTAAAGATTCAACCCAAAAACACATTCCCGGGATAAAATCGTATACAATGGGGTAAAACCATAGACCAAACCACGAGGTAAAATCGTACACCGCGGGATAAGACTGCACACCACGGGATAAAACTATAAACCAGACCACGGGATAAAATCATATACTTTACCGTCAGCGACAGGATGGAACTGCTGACCACGGATTATACCATGGGATAAAACTGCATACCACGGGATAACACCATATATTACAGGATAAAACTGAAATTACAGGATAATACCGAACATTCCTATGCATAACCTAACCAGGATTTAAATGCATATAACATACCACATACACCATATGCATGTGTCCCACGGATCCGTCACATCCAAGCCTAATAAAACTCTAAGTTCTACAGCATGCAACCATGACACACATAAGATATCATGCTATGTGATCCATACATGAAGAAACAGTTATAAATGCTCATAACCATATAATCCGATAAGACCTCACAGGCCATATACCTATCATTTGATAACCGAGCAACCCGTCCACAAATCGGGACCCGTCCACACACAGGGACAACCAACACCTAATCCGGAGATCAACACTTGAACCTCCTACAGAACGATTCTCACCAGAACCCCACCTTAAACCCAACCACGAACCCACACGTTGCACACTTAACCAGCACTTATACAACCGTGCTACAAACCCTAAACCAACCATGCACACCACACCCGAGGACGGCATCACATAAACACCCCGGGCCACCACACGACCCCCGAAACCACAACGCCATTACCCAAACCCCGAAAGAAATCCACAGGTATTTAAATCGATCAATTCCCATAAATCAATCAATTGAATACCATAGAATGCCAATCAAAAACCAAAACTCAACCACGGAACCACCAAAACACACCCCAGCACTTCAGTCGACCGAACCAAGCCCCCAGTCGACCGAAGACCACACTGGAAAACCAAAAATGCCCCAACACACGGTTCAGTCGACCGAACCCCAAGAGCATGATCCAGTCGACTGAACCTATGAGTTCAGTCGACCGAACTCACCTAGAAATCATTTTTATGCTACGGGTTCAGCCCTCCAAACCTCGAATCGAAGCCTCCAAACTCTAAATCAATACCCGTGAACTTCCACATGCCGAGACCTAACACCAAGACCTCAAAAGAAACCCCCGACACCCGATTCTATCCATCAAAATCGACAAAAACCTAATTTTTAACCCAAAAACCAAACTTTACAGAAGATCAGATCTACAACAATTCGACTGATAAAAAGACACCCGATTACTCATAGCACCCTTATAACACATGAAGGTTTAGAATCCTACTTCGGTGTGTTTAAAACTCGATGCCTCGAACCACGTGGAAAACCAAGCTTCGCCAGAATTGAAATATGATCGGATGGTTGCGTAGCCCACAACGCAAAACCACATATTTGATGTTGGATCGCTGAAAAGCGAGCCCCGGGCCCCCGAAAACTTAGAGAGAAGGCAGAGAGAAAAATGAAAAACTTACTGGAGAAGTTTTAAAAAATATTATTATGAAAATATCTAACTCCAGATATTTATAGGCCTCCAACATATCCTTTTTATTGAAATTTTTCGAGAATCGCGCCACAACGGCCCATAACCCCAGGAACCTACCCCGCATGCATATCTAAGCCCGATCATGCATCAAAAGCAGTAAAAACATGCTCAAACGAAAACACGTAAAGCGCGTCCAAAAATGTCGAAAAAAAAATAGGTCAGGGTCTCACAACTCTACCCCCTTAAGAGAATTTCGTCCTCGAAATTCAACATAAGGTCAAAGAACAAACCGTCGATCGAAACCGACACAGGCACACGAGATGGTTAGCCAAACCATTCCTAGGATATAGCCAAACAAGGTCAGGAATCCTAAACAATGGGCAACTATCTCAAAGACTCGGGATCTACAACACTCCCAACCTCACAACCTCACCAACCACTGCCTCAACACAACACACCATCCACGGGATCCATAACCAACCCCAAACAGATGCAACAAGGAAATTGGTCCAAAGTCTACCTACTCAGAAAGTACCTCAGTGCAAAGGAGAGAGATCAGCATCCGCATCATCACGCGCGGTCGGGGCCCTCGAAGATCCAGGAGCTTCAAGTGAATACACTCGGGGCAACCCTACTCTGTCCTGTCTTCCACTCGGCACGGTCGGCTGTCGTACCGATTGAACTGAAGCACCCCCACCTGTCGTCGCTCGAGAAGTCTGAACTGCTGGATGCTGCTGTCGATCCTGCACATAAGAACCCTATGGTGTACCAACCATGCTCGGTGCACCCTCCCTCTAGGGACAAGTCCTGCGGATGTGTCCAGTCTGACCACATCTGTAATAAATCGGCTGATCCTGTATGGAACTCTGAACTTGTATGGAACTCTGAACCTGCCTCAACTGTGGGTTCCGAGATTGCCTCGGCTGTGGGCAATCTGGTACATGATGCCGTGGCCGTCTGCATCAGAAACATCTGACCTCTCTCTGCTTTGGCCTCCCTAATGAAGCCACTGATGGTGATGGTGCAGAGAACTGCTGTGATCCAGATGGATGAAAACTGGGACCATAGGACCTCTGCCTCTTGCTGGAACGCCCAGCTGTCTGCGCCTCTGCTCCGCCGTACGGTATCTTGGCCTCATTAGAAGCTCGAATCTCAATCATGGTGTTCTCCACCCTCGCTGCTGCCTCCACCAGCTCCATGAACACACGAATCCCCATCGCTACCACACGCTCCCTGATCGCTGATCTTAGACCCCGCTCAAACCTCATAGAACGCAGCTCGTCTATGATCCCTAACTCAAGTGCAAACCGGGACAAGCATGTGAACCTGGACTCATACTGCATGACGTCCATCACCCCCTGGGTAAGAGTGTAGAACTCCTCCTTGTACAAATCTCTCCTCGAAGCTGGGAAGTATTTCTCCAGAATTACTCCTGTAAAAGTTGCCCAAGTAACTCCTGCAATAGTCCTGGTATATTTCCACCAAGTGTGAGTAGCACCCCTCAGCTGGAAGGTGGCAAAAGAAATCAGCAACTCATCCTCCACAATCTGTAGTGTGTCAAGGATCCGCACCGTTAACTCTAACCACTCCGCTGCCACAATAGGATCAGGATCCCCAGCAAAGGTAGGCGGATCCATGCACCTAAACTCTTGCATTGCCACAGTAGCCCTCGCCTCAGGCACTCTCTCCCTAACAACCTCACCTCTAGAGGTCACAACCAGCTGGCTGATGGAACCCACTAGCGCACGTAACAGCTCCAACATATCAACAGGTCCTTGGGGAGTATTTACATCCCCAACATCAGGGATAGGAATATCCCTTTGGCCAACAGCACGGCCACGGCCTCGCCCTCGTCTCGCCGACATCACGCCTATATGAAAGAAAACGACATATAAGATGCAGCACATAGCATGAACATAAACGCTTAACCACATAAGCATGCTAACACATAGCCACATAGGTTCATGCTAGACAACCACACATACCGAGGAGAACCAACAAGAATGACATGTCAATCTGGACAACCTACTCAGATTCCCTGCTAGAAATTACGTCAGCTAAACATGTTTCTAACTTGGCTCCCAAGTTTGTTAATTCAAACGCCCAAAGGCAGGACTATCACTCCTAAGATTCAACCTCAATGCTCACATATACACATCATTCACGTATGACTCACACACTATCACGTCCATGTTATCAAAACATCTAAACACATGCAGTCAGGCACACGCATTCAACCTCACACGGTGACGCAACCTCTTTCCACGGCTCATAGGTATTCGAAACCCGAGCTTTGATACCAAGTTGTCACGCCCCAAACTCTAGGCCACGTGAAACACCGTAAAACCACCAAACATACTTCCAACCCGAGAGTACACTCTCAAAATAAACCACACATGCATTGTATAAAAATGCAAAATGAAAACATTACACGGCCCCAACGCCGAAAAACATGTTAAAGCATGCATGTTCAAAACTAGCAAAAGGAAGACTACAACTCTTTCGCCCCTTCGGTACCTCCAGATCAACCTGCGTGACCTGTACCTGAAGAAAATGAAATCCCACACCATGAGCTAAAGCTCAGCAGAAACTAGACAGACATGCAATATAAGCAAATCATGCTAGGAAAACGAGGTGTAATGTTTGACTCTCTTTCAAGCCATAAAATAGTTTTCACATGCAAACGGGAAAGCGAGGATACAAACCATGTTTTAATTCACTCATAGGAGCCTGAAAATAGTTGAAAAGGGTTTTTAGATCGCGATACACACGACTCTTAAAAATAATTTGAAAATTGGTCTATCTGTCCCATAATGAAATTCATGCAGTCCATGAAACATGCAACCGACTCTCATACGCCGCAACCCCAAATCTAACAACCGGCCCTCACACGCCGCAACCACAGCCCTAATGCTGAGGTAAAGATTCAACTCAAAAATACATTCCTGGGATAAAACTGTATACTATGGGGTAAAATCATAGACCCAACCACAGGGTAAAACCGTACACCGCAGGATAAGACCGCACACCACGGGATAAAATCGTAAACCAGACCACGGGATAAAACCGTATACTTTACCGTAAGCCACGGGATGGAACCGTCGACCACGGATTATACCACGGGATAATACCGCATACCACGGGATAACACCGCATATTACAGGATAAAACTAAAATTACGGGATAACACCGAACATTCCTATGCATAACCTAATCAGGATTTAAATGCATATAACATACCACATACACCATATGCATGTGTCCCACAGATCCGTCACATCCATGCCTAATAAAACTTTGAGCTCTACAACATGCAACCACGATACACATAAAATATCATGCCACGTGATCCATACATGAAGAAACAGTTATAAATGCACATAATCATATAACCCGATAAGACCTCACAGGCCACATACCCGTCATTCGATAACCGAACAACCCATCCACAAACTGGGACCCATCCACACACAGGGATAACCAACACCTAATCTACAGATCAACACCTGAACCTCCTTCAGAACGATTATCACCAGAACCCCACCTTAAACCCAACCACAAACCCACACGTCGCGCACATAACCAGCACTCATACAATCGTGTCACAAACCCTAAACTAACCATGCACGTCACACCCGAGGAGGGCATCGCATAAACACCCCAGGCCATCACACGACCCCCAAAACCACAACGCCATTACCCAAACCCCAAAAGGAATCCATAGGTTTTTGAATCGATCAATTCCCATAAATCAATCAATTAAATACCAAAGGACGCCAATCGGAAACCAAAACCCAACCACGGAACCATCCAAACACACCTCAGCACTTTAGTTGACCGAACCAAGCCCCCAGTCGACCGAAGACCACACTGGAAAACCAGAAACGCCCTAACACACGGTTCAGTCGATCGAACCCCAAGGTTCAGTAGGCCTAACCCCAATAACATGATCTAGTCGACTGAACCTATGAGTTCAATCGATCGAACTCACCTAGAAACCATTTTTAAGCTACGGGTTCAGCCCTCCAAACCTCGAATTGAAGCCACCAAACTCCAAATCAATACCCGTGAACATCCACACGCTGAGGCCTAACACTAAGACCTCAAAAGAAATCCCCGACACCCGATTCCATCCACCAAAATTGACAAAAACCCAATTTTTAACCCAAAAATTAAACTTTACAGAAGATCAAATCTACAACAATCCGACCGGTAAAAAGACATCCGATTACTCATAGCACCCTTATAACACATACAGGTCTAGAACCCTACTTCGGTGAGTTTAATACTCGACACCTCGATTCACGTGAAAAATCGAGCTTCACTGGAATTAAAATCTGACCGGATGGTTGCATAGCCCACAATGCCAAAACCACAGATCCGCTGTTGGATCGCTGAAAAGTGAGCCCCGGGCCCCCGACAACTTAGAGAGAAGCAGAGAGAAATACGAGAAACTTACTGGAGAAATTTTAGAAAATATCTTTATGAAAATATCTAACTCCAGATGTTTATAGGCCTCCAAAATATCTTTTTTTTTGAAATTTTTTGAGAATCGCCCCACAACGGCCCACGGCACCGAGAACCTACCCCGCATGCATATCTAAGCCTGATCATGCATCAAAAGCAATAAAAACATGGTAAAATGAAAACACGTAATGCGCGTCCAAAAATGCCAAAAAAAAAACAAGTTATGGTCTCACACTTAGTATCAATAATTACACTCCTTACGTCTTAAAAATTTCACAAATGCCCCTGAGATATTTATCGCCCATAATTCTCTACAACCAATATTAATTAATATATACATATATATGCTAAATACATATATGTCATGTGTGTGAAACCACCTAGGAGTATATATGCCAACCTTGTTCTAATAAGATAAAATGCAATATCTCTAATCAAATCAAATTAAATTAAATTTTAACTTTTCAGAAATGATAATTTCAAGACTTGCAAAAAATAATAATAATAATAATACTAATTAAATAATAAGAATAATAGAAGATAAGAAAATAGCCAAATAATATAAATGAAAAAAAGTAATAATGATAATAATAATAATAATAATAATAATAATAATAATAATAATAATAGCAGTTATAAAGCTTAAAATAATAATAGTGTATAAAATATTAAATTACAAAATAATAATCTCACCACCAACTCACACATTTTCAAATAAAATTTTATATATACAAGTATATATATATATATATATATAAAAAAGAGAATATTTAAATAACAATAGTAATTAAAGTGAGGTCATGTGACTACAACACATAATTAAATATTCAAAAATAAATAAATAAACCTAACCTTCTTATTATAATACATATATATATATATATATATATATATATATGGAGACTGCATAAA
>JAOTRH010235740.1:0-10009 GCA_034768845.1 Heliamphora exappendiculata | reverse complement strand
CGAAAAAAGCTAGCCTAACCCTAATTCTCCCACCAAGCCGCCGCGCCCTTCTCCTCTTTGGCAATTAATTTTGCCTCTTTGGAGATTATTGTGTAACAAGAAACCAAAAGAAGGAAGAATACTTCGATCGGAATTGGTGTCCACACATCATGATCGTCGTAGTTCGTCCGGGACATACGTGAGAATGTTGCAAGGTCATCTTCAACGTATTTGAAATTTCTTGAAACTTTTTGACAAGTTTCATAAAGGTATTAAACTATTGAAATCAATATAGATTTCGTTTTTCATGAAAATTGCATACGTCATTTTTTACAGTCACGACGTTGATTCAAAAACGTTTTTTTTCCGCTGCGCGGCTCGCTCTTCAACAAAACTAATATTAAAAGAAAATAAAAGGAAAAGAAAATGGTACATTAAAAAGAAAAATAAAAAGAAATGTGAAAAATAAAATATGAGTGTAATATTGACAATTATAACCATATATATGTAAATGCTTGGATTATAACAATAACGACATTGTTAGTCGCATTGTTAAATTATGTTAACACTAATTAATAAATTAACAAAAGTTGACAATGTGCTAAGTGTGAAATGTGGGTAAATTAACAGCTAAGAAAATTAATGAAAGTAACCTAATTACATTAATCAAATTAAATGTTAAACAAGATTAACTATCCAAATAAAAGAAGCACGCGACTTCAAATTGAACTTAACCCGATCACTCCAAAAGAGAAAAAATTAAGTTAGAAGAATCGGGGATCCAAACAAGGTATCTGAATTGCTAAGAAATTCTCGAGTCGAGGAACGATGCCAACAATTCAATCCTCGAGATCCAAGTTAGGGTTTCAATGTTAGCGTCAGAGGTTCGGCTCTTAGTACTTTGGCAGGGTTTTGGCATCGGGGCTTGGAATTGCTCGGCGACTCGGCAGAGCTTCTCTAAAAATTATGTCCTCAAAACGTACCATAGGGTACGGTATTTATAGAATTCCTCAACCAATGAAAGAATGACACGTTTTGGGACACGTCAGGCATTTGAAGTTAGCGGTTGCTAGATTATGAGTTGGCAGTCGCCACAAATAAAAAGGTTCCAAGAAGTTCTTATGGCGGTCGCCACAATGCAAGTTGACGGTCGCCACTTTGGCTAGGATTTTCAAGAAGTTCTATTGGCAGTCACCACAATGCAAGTTGACGGTCGCCATAAAAAGTGAAAGTTTCCAAATGGTTCTATTGGCGGTCGCCACAATGGAGTTGGTGGTTCAAAAAGATTTCATTGGTTTAAAGGTTTTGATGATTAGATTCAAATACCGAGCTTTGGATCATTTTTCAAGGATCGCACTAAGACACCATTCTAACTGTTTTTCATCATCGGATTCACCTAAGATTAGAGAAATAATCCACACTAACAATTATCCAGAATTATTCCTAATAGAGGTTTGTACTGGCGATACCGCAATTAATTTGTCTGTTGGGGAGAAAGGCCTTTCTGTCGACACACAGGGTTTAGTTGCATCGTCCATAAACTGGTGATACAAACCACGGGATTTATCTGTGAATAAATTATCTCTCCCACTTAAAATTTTAAAATATTTTTTAGGGTTATAAAAATTTATTTAATTAAAATATATTTATTAATTTCAAAAACCACACGATCTGAAATAATCAAACATCTTTCAGTGTACACGATTCTAAAGATTCAAGTTAGCCAAACCATCTTTTTGGGTTTAAATGTGTAACAAATAAAATTTAATAAATGCAAAGTTTTTTCTTCAACTTTTCAGTTAAGGTAGTGATTAAAAGTATTTTTTTATTTTATTTTTTGTCTCACATTTTTTTAGAAATAATAATTTATTTCGATTAAATATTTTTTTATTTAATTAATTCAAAATTTAAAATTAATTCTCACGTTTTTACAAGATATTAGATTTAAAAATATCATCTTAAACGTGATATTTTGTAAAAATAAAATAAAATATCTAAAAAAATTTCATTTAATTAAAATTAATTAATTAAAAAAACTTAATTGTATTTTTCAGTACAAAATATTAAAAACTAAATTTTTGAATTAATTAAATTAACAGGATAAATAAAATAGATATACAATCATCTACGTAGCTAATTATCCCAAAAAGTTATCCACGTAGTTCACATATATATAAACACAATGCATATATCTCGATTTTATGATTCAAGTAAAACGTTAAAGCGTTTCGGTCTTCCAAAGAGGATAAAATGTAATAATCCTCTTTTATTTCTGATTTCTATGTCTTAATTGTATCGGGCTTCTTTGATAATATATGATATATAAACATATATCAAATCAATCACGTATCTATCAGAAAATCAACACAAAGTAGCTCCGAGAGAGAGTGCCCACCACCAACCACTGCCAGTGCCACCTAGTCGCCGCCTCATCCGAGCTTCTTTTCGACAAGCTTTATACCGTTGGAAAGCTCCTAAAATATAAGATTTTTCTGTCAAAAAATCTGTTGGAAAATTGCTTGCAAAATGGCCAAAAAAACTGCTCAGAACACAAAAAACACTGCTGGTCGCAATAGCACTGCCATTTTCGACGTTCTTTATATCAATGGAAAACTTTCGAAATATAAATTTTGTTATCAAAAAAATTCTAGAAAACTGCCCGAAAAAAGGCCGAAAAACTAGCCTGAAAGTATTGCCGCCGCACCACTACGCCGCTGTTGCCATTGCTTCCCTGATTGGGCTTTTATTTGTGCTTCTTCAGTGCTGATTTTTTTGTGAAAAAAAGCTTAAATATCTAGCCACGTGATACTTTGAAGAATTCCTTGAAAATAGTGCCAAAACAGCCCCAAACCATGCCGTCGAGCACAATCGCGCATCGCCACCGCCGGCCTGTTTGCCGCCTGTTTGGGTTGTCATTTTGGCCCAATTTTTTTCTAGTTTTTGACAGTATTTTGAGGTATATTTTACTGCTGTTTTATGTTTAAAATATTACCCAAAATAGTCTAAAAAATGACACCAAAAATCATAAAAATTGCCACCAAATCACCGCCAGCAAAGCCGTTGAAATCGGGATGTTTTGGTGATTTTTCTCGCTATTTTTTACTTGTTTTTTATGCTGAAAAAATTATTTAAAATCATTTAAAACTTACTGTGATCCATGGCCCATAAAAACCCGAACCACCGCCGGTACCGGCTCTGTTTTCGTGTTCTTGGATATATTCAACATGTTTTTAAATAATCTAAACAAATATTTTAAAAATAAAAATTAGCTATTACATTGATCTTAGGTCCCGAAAATTCACATTCGATCTATCACGATCAACCTCTATAATTAAAAAATATCATCATTCACAAACTATTTAATCAAACATGAATAATAAATGACGATCATAAAATCAGCATTAAAACGTTTGCAAAACAAAATTACTAACAGTTCTAAAACTATCCGATTCTAATAACCATAAACAAAAAATAAAATGAATCTGATACTAATTATTAAAGGCAAGTCTTCCAAAATCTTTATTTTTGAAAATGATTATCTGAAAAATTAACTGGACGGGCAAACACCGAAACGGGTTTCAAATAAAACTTTTGATGACGAATGTTCAAAATAAAACTCGTGTATCCGAAATTAATTTAAAAGAATACCTTTTTACCAGTCGAATCTTTAACTACGATTTGAATCTGAGTTGAAACTCTTGTCAGATCTTCTACTGTATTTTTTATGCGATTTTCGAATATAGTGTGGGTTATAATTCTCTAAAAACTCGTACCAAAAGAACCTGGATAGCTTTAGTCTTAAAGATAAGTTATGAAACTAATTCAGCCTACCCACATATTTATAGGGCTACAGTAGGAATCTAGGGAGTAATTATGAGTAAAACTTTCAGTGGAACGCAGACACATTTCACAGTTTCTGCAATTAACTAAACTTCATAGCGATATATGCAATTATGAAAAACTATCAACAGTTTTTGCAATTTCTATAAAACACAGAATTATAGTTCACACAACTAAATAATTATAATTGCACTCTGACCCATAGTCTTAAGACCATCGTGCATTGACCGCCGGATAATCAAATTCACCTACAGGATTTGGCCCGATCAAAACTTATAAGCTTCCTTAAGGGAGTATCGCCAATCCCGATCTTTCGAGACGTGAATCTGTCAATAATTAATATTCATCATATAAATAATACTACTATCCAACTCACCAAAAATATAGGCCCATATAAGATCGCATCATCTAATAAATCAAAATAATAAATATTAAATATACGTAAATCAGTAATTATTTCAGGATTATGAGTATAAGCACTCTTCATAATAACATTGGGGTGTGAATTAATTTATATAGTCAGTATAAAATTAATGACCCTAAATGTTCTATTCAATACACACAAAGTGTACTGGCACAGAAAGTCAGAATAATAGATGACGCTATTATCTGTTTCCCATAATCAAGACAAGTCTACTAAAACTCCGTGCCACAGTCGTACCGATGGTACGTCTATTTCCACCTAAACTGTAAACATAAAACTTATATTCTACAAGAACTTAAAATCTGATCTTTTGTGTGCAAGCTGTTAGAGCGAAAAAAATTTTGAACTGACGCCGTGACCGTAAAAAACGACGTATGCGTTTTTTATGAAAAATAAGAACTATATTAATCTTAATAGTATGATACCTCTATGAAACTTGTCAAAAAGTTTCAAAAAAATCAAATACGTTGAAGACGACCTTGCAACCTTCTCACGTATGTCCTGGACGCACTACGATGATCACGGTGTGTGGGCACCGATTCCGATCGAAGAGTTCTCCGTCTATTGGTTCCTTCTCACACACTTTCCTCCAAGAATGCAAAATTAATTGCCAAAAAGAGAGTGGGGATGGTGGCTATGGAGAGGGAATTAGGGTTTTTGGGTTTTATATATATAAAGCCTCCTTTTGATATATTTTTCCATATATCAAAGATAATGTTAAGTATATATATCCTTTTTCCTAAAAATAAGCAAGAGATATATATCTTCCATAAAACCAAATCCCCACCTCCTTCTTAGGGCAAGCCACCTAGGGAGTAATCCCTAGGTGTGCCAAAAATCAAAATCACCCTTCATTATTTAATTTAATCCCTGAATGTCCCCGTCGACAAAATCGGCATTCTAATTAAATTAAATAATTACCAAAACTAATAAGAAAAATATCCGTGCGTATAGTGGGCGACGTGAGGGATCACGAGAAAGTATAGGACATGGGCTAACCGTACAAGAAAATTGGATATCCCTAACTCTGTCCTCAAGTTAGATCCCTCAAGATGAGCAGCAATGGATAAGAGAATCCGAATGGACTTAAGCATGGCCACCTGCGAATAGGTTTTCTCATAATCGAACCCTTCTTTCTGAGTAAATCCCTTCGTAACAAGCCTAGTTTTGAAGGTTTCTACCTTTCCGTCCACTCCTCTCTTTTTTTTGAAGATCCATTTGCACCCGATGGGTTTTATTCCATCTAATGGATTTACGAGATCCCAGACCTGATTAGAGTACATAGACTCTATCTCAGATTTCATAACCTTTACCATAATTTTGCATCCTTGTCATGCAGTGCTTCTTTATAATTTCTGGGTTCGGTATCATGTTCTTCTGGGATCTTGTCATAAGACTCTTCCAAGAACATGAACCTCTCAGGTTTACGAACAACCCTCCCACTATGAAGAAACTTCTGCTGTGTACTCATGATAGGTGGTATCTCATTTCGTTAATTAGGTATGTTTTCCGGTTGTACCAAATTTTTATTCCTCACCTCTTCAAGAACAACTTTTGACCGGGGTTTGTGATTTATTACATAATTCTCTTTCAAGAATCTAGCATTTTTACTAATAAATACCTTCTGACTTTTAGGATCATAAAATAATTCACCTTTAGTTCCTTTAGGGTATCCTACAAAGAAACATACATCTGTCTTTGGTTCCACCATACTTGCACCTCCCACCAACATGGCTTACGCCTAATCTATAACTCCAAAGGGGTTCTGGAAACTACCTTAGTAGGCACCGAATTTAGAATATATGCCGCCGTTCTAATGCATACCCCCAAAACGAATGCGGCAAATCTGAATAACACATCATGCACCTTACCATCTCCTTAAGGGACCTATTCCTCCTTTCTGCTACACCATTCCGCTGAGGCATACCTGGTGCAGATAACTGGGATGTTATCCCATATTCTGATAAGTAGTTTCTGAACTCCCCAGAGAGGTATTCACCTCTACGATTAGATCGTAGGATTTTGATACTTTTACCTATTTGCTTCTCCAGTTTCGCCTTAAACACTTTGAATTTCTCAAAGGTTTCAGACTTGCGGTGAAGCAAATAAACATATCCATACCTAGAGTAATCATCAATAAAAGTGACGAAATACTCATACCCACCTCTTGCCTGAATGTTTATGGGACCACATAAATTAGAGTGAACCAATCCCAACACTTCTTTAGCTCTAAGTCCCTTGGCCATAAACGGCCTCTTGTTCATCTTACCTTCTAAACAGAATTCGTAGACTGGAAGTGCCTCCACTTCCAATGAACCTAAAGGTCCATTTTCAACCAGTCTTTATATCATTTTTAGATTAACATGACCCAAATAAAGATGCCAAAGTAGCGTTTGGTTCAAGGAGAAAACTTTCCTTTTAAGTGGTAAAACATGTAAATTATTCACCTCATTGTTTTTATCAGTAGAAATAACATGATGTAAAATATATGGAGCATTTTCTAATGTACCATGACAGATAAATTGTTTTTCACGCAAAATATACAGAGCACTTTCTAATGTCCATTGCGATTGTGGGCCTACTTGTATAATCTGTCAAAACTTTTGATCCGATCTTCCGTGCAGTACGCACCGAGTCAAATACTGAATAGAATATACGAACTATGTATTCATACATCACAAATATAAATATAAAATCATAAATGCAAAACCATCTCAAATTTTTTCTCATTAATATGCTAGGGATGTAGAATAAAATATATAAAAAGCATGACTTTCAGTATACATTCCCAACACAAGGCGTAATCTACACACCAGATTAAATATTATACAAAATATCGTGCATCCATGCATAACATTAAAGAAATTATACGCATACATTACTCATAAAAATTCTCGTAAAATGAAAAATTGATTTTATTGAAATAAAATTAAATACTAAAAACATAGTTTTCAGTATACCAACCTTAACATCCTTCCACTACAACGAGACAATGGGATATCAATGACACTTTTTTGTGGTGCTTCTCCTATACTACTGGTATTTTCTCTCAGCTCTTCCAGTAATATTCCTACTTTTGGGGTTATAGTCCATTACATAATCTTCTTCTAAGAATTGGACATTAGTATTGACAATGACCTTCTGATTCTTAGGATTATAAAATAAACTACCATTCGTTTGACTGAGATATACAACAAAGAAATAAACTTTTGTTCTCGATTTCAACTTATTCGTGTTCCCTTTCTGCACGTGTGCTAAACACCCCTAAATTTGAATATGTCTTAGACCAAGTTTGCGCCCAGTCCACAATTCTGTGAAATAATAAGTACTGACTTAGAAGGTACCAAATTCAGAATATAACCTACTGTCTCTAATGTAAATCCCCAAAACAAATCGGGTAACTCTGAATAACTCATTATGGATCTTACCATCTTCATAAGAGACCAATTTTTTCTTTCTGCTACACCCGGTATAGTCAATTGAGATGTAATATGTGAGACCCTGAACCTTTACACATTGAGTTGTTTTTATATACATGACGTGTTTCTTTCAGTATATGAATAGTTTCGTTGCATGGTTTATGCTTTAAAGTTATAGAACAGCATGTATAAATGTGTTATACACTTTCTAGAGTTTGGTAGAGGCTTGTTTGGCTTGTGTTTGGACCAAAAACCTTATTTTGCTTTTGAAAACACATTGCCCAGCAGTTCCGTCGATTGGAGGGCTTGGCCCAGTCGACTGGACTAACAACTTTGGGTTCGGTCGACTAGACAGAACCTTTTTGCCGTGTTTATAAATATCCCAGGGGCTGGAGATATTTATTAAAACCTTTCTTAAGAGCTAAGTTTCCCCTTTTCTCTGCCTTCTCTCTAGCTTTGAGGGCCCGGGGCTTGGTTTTGGGTTGGTTCCTTTGTGGATCCTTACTATCGAGGCTGTGCGCTTCGCATTCATCCAGTCAGATTCTCGTTCTAACGCTATTCAATTTTGAGACGTCGAGTTCTTGACTCTCCGAGGTAGGATTCTAGACCCTATTGCTGTATATGGGTGATATATGTAATTATATTATTTTTACCGGGTAAAAAATACATCAAACGTAATTTTCATGTGTAAACCTTAGTTTTGGGTAAAAGTAAATTTTTACGCCTTTTCTTAGTTGTATACATGTTTCGGGTACATGGTATCCGTAGTTTTTGAAAATAGGTTTGAAAATGAGGTGTTTTGTAAAAATGGTGAAAAATATCTTTTTGGAAGTTTAGAGCTAATCCGCGGGGTTGAGTCTCACCCTTTAAACGTTTTGTTCAAAATAATTTTAGATCTCCATGCCAATGGATTTGATCACTTTTATACATGTGTTGTATAAACTATTTTATGGGTTTTCATAGTTAAGCTACGGTAGGTTTTGAAATATATTCTATAGATGTACCGTGACAGTAGATGTATTGAGTTGGGCTTCTATTGCTCCTCGGTGAAAGTACAAAAATGTGCGCAGCGTAGGTACTTTGTACCTTCGGGTTAGTCCCTGTAAATTAAGTAATGTAGGTGCTTTGTACCTTCAGTCGTAGAAATCCATAAATTAAGCTTTGGATGCTTCCTCCATCGGTCGTGAAAAATCGTAAAGAGTCGGTTGCCTCTGTAAATGGCGTTGTTGTTGTAACTCCGTATAGAACTTGTCATTATTTAGCATGCCTTAAGTGGTTCAGGACTAGGATAATGGACAGAAGTCTATAGTTGTTACCTTTGTCTGTGTGGCAGAGTCGATACATAGGATTACATTTTATCTTTCTTCTCGACTGAGTGGCCTGAGTGGAGCTTACTGTTTATTTATAGCTTTTCCTTAACTGTGGTATGATATCTGTTAGGATGATATGCATAGTTTGAAGGATGAAAAATGTAGAGTTTTATGAGATAAAAACTTTTTGAGACTCGTGCTAGTCTGATAGAAAAGTTGTGATTTTTGAGAGAAAAACTTTTTTGGCTCATGTGGTTAAGCCCGTGTGTGTGTAATTGCATAACCTACTTTACAGTTTTACTGTCTGTTTTCTATTGAATTTTGGCTCACGGTGTAAGATTTTGCTGTAAAATCTTTTTAGGTGAGTATGATGAGTTGACCTAGATTCATTTAGTGGTAGAAGACTAGTCGTAGTTTTCCTATTTTGACATGTACTTTTACATGTGATGCCTGTTTTAGAAGGTGAGTTTTGTATGCCTTGAGACAATATACTTATTCATGTATGAAATTGCATGTTTTCTGTTTATGAGAGATAAACTTTGGAATCTTTATCCAAATGTTGTAATACTTTTTGAGTTGATGATTTTCTAACTGCAAATTTTATTTTCTCAAATGGTATTTTGGTTGGCTTTCGCGTGACATAATCCCTTCTACTAACAAATAATTCTTAAACTCTTCAAAGAGGTATTCACCACCACGGTTAGACCGTAGTATCTTGATACATTCTTCTAAACGCTTCTTTGCTTCTGTCTTAAATGTTTTGAATTTTTCAAAACATTTAGACTTACGGTACATCAAATAAATGTATTCATACCTTAAGTAATTGTCAATAAAAGTGAGAAAATACTCAAAGTCACCTCTGGTCTGGATAGTCATAGGTCCACATACATCAAAATGTACCAATTCCAATAGTTTTTTAAATTCTATAGTGTTAGGAAACAGGCAACCCAAGAGGGGGGCGAGAATTGGGTTCTTTGCTAGCTATGGATATTTAAAAAAACTTTTCAGAAAACCTTTTAATTTCTCACAGAACTAGA
>JAOTRH010235718.1:0-10010 GCA_034768845.1 Heliamphora exappendiculata | reverse complement strand
GATCATGTTATCAAAGCGTGTAAACACATGCAATCAAGCACACGCAATCAACCTCACACGGTGACGCAACCTCTTCCCACGGCTCATATGTATTCAAACCCAGAGCTCTGATACCAAGTTGTCATGCCCCAAACTCCGGGCCACATGAAACACCCATAAATAACCAAACATACACCCAATCCGAGAATACACTCTCAAAATAAACTATATATACATTGTATATAAACGCCAAACAGCAGCATTACACGGCTCCAACGCCCATAAAACATGTTATAAGCATACATGTAACAAAAACTAACAAAAAAGAAAACTACAGCTCTTCCACCTCTCCAGCACCTTCTGATCAACCTCCGTGACCCGTACCTAAAGAAAAGCAAATCCCACACCGTGAGCCAAGGCTCAGCAGATTCTAAACAACACAGGCGATATAAGCTAAACATAATCAATAAACGAAATACAATTTTTGACTCTCTTTCAAGCCGTAAAAATAATTTGAAAATAGTTTTACATCACGACTCACCAGAGCCAGAAAACCATTTTTCACACGCAAGGGAAAGCGAGGATAAAAATCATTTGTCGACCCATTGGAGCCTTAAAAACGATTCGAGTATTACGACTCCCGTAGGCCATTAATACAGTATTTTAACCCCCGTAGGCCGATAATACAGTTTTAAGAAAATTGGTATATCCGTCCTTATATGCAATACATGTAATACATGCCCACGTATCTCTTCAGGATCTCGCTTCAGCCTTCAGATAACGTATACACACACCCATGCATTTCACAGAACCACAAGTTCGTCTATCGCATTCCACATACATATGCAAACCTAAATCAGGAATTAAAGCATGAAATCACGTCACATGCTACACACGCGACTCAAACCTTATGCACCACATGCATTTGCTCCTTAGAGCCCACATCAATACCTATAAACCTTGAGTTTTAAAGCATAAATCACGTTACACGTAACGACATCAAAATTATGTAATTCACTTACATAAACCGTACATAAATAAACAATTATAAATGCACATAACCATGTATAACAATACATCATGACGTTACCCGCCATATAACCCGACAACCATTCACAAGGATAACCAACAACTTACCAAAACCAAGCCTAACCCGAAGGTCCACGCTAAATCCCTCAAACCACGAGGTTACAAACACCCCCTTTTCCTCTCAATGATCAAGGGTCCTAACATGCTCCGCATGCAACCACAACGCACTCAACCGTGCCCCCATGACCCGCGTCTACCATACCCGTCGTCCCCGATGACAACACCTAAACAAACACCGAAACCATGACACGATCAACCAAACCCTAAAAGGAATCCACAGGTATTTAAATCAAGTAATTCCCATAAATTAATCGATTGAATACCATAGGACACCAATCGAAAATCAAGGAACCAACCAAAAACCAAAAACCACCAGCCCACAACTTCAGTCGACTGAAAAACACACATGAAAACTACTAAACGCACAGGAGCATTGTCCAGTCGACTGACCCTCGAGGTCCAGTTGATTGAACCCAAGAACACATGATCCAGTCGACTGAACTCATAGGTTCAGTCGACTGAACCCAAAAATCAACTTTTATAGAAAATCAGATCTACAACAATCTACCCGTTAAAAATACACATGTTTACCCATAGCACCTATACAACAGTAAGGTCTAGAATCCTACCTCGGTGAGTTCAAAACTTGACGCCTTGAACCACATGCAAAATCGAGCTTCGTCGAAATTAAAATCTGACAGGATGGTTGCGTAGACCTCGATGCCGATACCAAGGATCTGCAGTCTGATTATCGAAAATCGAGCCCCAGGCCCCCAAGAACTTAGAGAGAAGGCAGAGAGAAAATGAAAAACTTACTGGAGAAGTTTTGAAAAATATCTTTATGAAAATATGTAGCTCTAGATATTTATATGCCTCCAAAATATCATTTTTTAAAATTTTTCGAGATTCACGCCACAACGGCCCACAGCCCCGGGAACCTATCCTGCATGCATATCTAAGCCCGATCATGCAACACAAGCAGTAAAACATGCTGCAACGAAAACACATAACGCGCGTCCACAAACGCCGAAAAAAGAAAACGGGTAGGGTCTCACATTTTTTATATTTTTATGTTGTGAAAGTATGAGCCAGATCCTTCACACGTTTTTTGATTTGGTAGAATTGAGGGTTGAGGGTGATATCTCCTATGAAGAGCGACTAGTAAAGAAATTGGATACTAAGGAGTAAGTGTTGCGAGGAAGAACCATTGCATATGTCAAAGTGTTATGGCTCCATCATTGCGTCGAGGAGGCCACATAGGAGCGGGAATCGGAAGTTCCTTCTAAGTATCTGTAATTATTCTTATCTTGACGTCTATCGAATTTTGGGGATGAAATTCCCTTAGGGTTGTGAGACTCGATTCTATTTTTATGACTATAATTAATCAATGATGTGAATTTTTTCTCGTATGGTATATTATTTGGCTTGTGTTTACTTCATATAGATATATGGCTAGTGGGGGCCTGGTAACTTTTTAACAAGCTTTGTTAGACTCGTCAGTGTGCGCGAAGATTTGAGAAATTTAATTCATGAATAATTTTAATTTTTGATAATTTTTGGGAATGTGAATTATAAATTAATACAAAGTTAAAATATTAATTACAATGGTGCATATATTTGAATTTGAAGACTTATTGTTTCATGTATGTATGGGAGTTTGTGTTTCTACCTGTGGAGTAGACTGTGTTTTTTTGTCTCGAGGTTCCAAGACTCTGTTGGACTATCCATCAAACTCAGCATAGTCTAACTCATCTATTGTCTCACCTTTTTTATCCTGTCTATTTTTGTAAAATAGACTTGCTGAATATCACATCCATTCTCCTAACCGTATATTTATTTTTTAGATCCTATAACCTATATCTGTAGCTGTCTGTACTGTAACTAACAAATATGCACTTCTAAGACTTGGGGTGAATCTTACCCTTGTTCTCTGGCTCAATATGAACATAAGTTATGCGTCCAAAAATACGTAAATAAAAAAGTTTTACATCCTTTTCAGTTCATGCTTCCTCTGGCAATCCACAATTTAATGCAATTGACGGTTCCTGTTAATCAGATACGTTGCTATATTCACCACGTCTGTCCAGAACTGTTTTGGCAACCCGACATGCAACCTCATACTCCGAGCATGTTCCATGATCGTCCTATTCATCCGTTCTGCTTCTCAGTTCCCACATCAGCTTCATTGGGAAAGTCTCCAATCTTCTGATTTCGTTAGCTACACAGTAATCCTCAAATTCTCTATTGTAGTACTCACCACAGTTATCAGACTTCAGATACTTCAACTTCTGACTTGTCTCATTATCAACCAGTGCCTTCCAGTTTTTGAAAATGCCGAATACATCTGACTTGTTCTTGCAAAATTAAACCCACAGTTTTCTGCTAGCATCATCAATGAAGGTTACAAAATACTGTGAGCTGCCAAAAGAAGGTACCTGAGACGGTCCCCATACGTCAGTATGAACCAACTCCAATCGTTTTTCTTTTAGAATCTTTGCTTTCTTTGTAAAGCCTTTTTTTTTTGTTTCTCGAAGACACAATATTCATAGAATTTCAAATTCACTAACTTAATACCCGGTAGCTTCTCTTTCTGAACCATTACCTTCATTCCTTTCTTGCTTGTATGACCAAGTCATTTATGTCACGTACCAGCGTCAATCCCAGATGCTATCACTGATACTCTGTTATAAGAACCCGATGATATATATTAACACCCTCCTTTTTCTCTCGGGCCAAAACTAATGACCCTTTGCTCATCTTTCAAGAATCTCCTTTGAACGATATCACAATTCTAGATTCTACCAACTGACCTACTGAGATTAAGTTCCTCGTTAGACTAGGCACGTGTTTAATGTCTCTCAACTTTAATATTGTACCATTGGACTGTGTGATCAGTATCTTACACTTTCCAATTATATTGCAAGTTTCGTCGTCTCCTATGTATACATTTTCAAAATTTTCTTTCACATAGCCGTAAAGTTTATCCATATAAGAAGTAGTATGGAAAGATGCTCCCGAGTAAAAAATCTAAGAATCTGTTCTCGAATATAAAGCATAAATCAAAGTATCTACGTTTTCTCCATCTAAAACACATTTACCATAGCCTTACCCCCTTGATTTGCATCGTACCGCTATTCTATCAGAGCCTTATAGTCCTTTTTGAAGTGACCTTTCTGTCTATAATTCTAATAGCCACTAGATTTCGGCTCGCCAACCCGCTACTGTGATCTTTCTCGTGACTTGGATTTGTGATTTTTTCATCCCTTCTCATTTTTTTTTGTCATTTCTTCTTTCTCTCCCTTTAGCGTTACAAGCTAGCCCAGATGTCGATCCCTCATCTGCTGTTCTTCTACATGATTTCTCTCTTAGATTAAACCCGACAACGTCTGACAGCTTCAACTTTTCCGATCTCGATGAGTTACTCATTGCCATAACCAAGCCACTCTAGCTTTTTGGTAGACTAAACAAGGGAGCTAGGGCTCTAACTTCATCATCAAAATCAATATCTACTGACTCTAACTGATTGGTTATGGTATTGAATTCATTGAGATGTTCAACAATGTGGCATCATCCGTCATCTTCAAGTTAAATAACCTTTTCATTAGATATACCTTGTTCGATGCGGAGGGCTTTTCATACATCTTCTACAATGCCTTCAACAGATCTATTATGGTCTTCTCCTTTGCGATATTAGAAATCAATAACGGTGCAAGACTCAATCGCATGGTTCCTAAGGCTTTCTGATTCAATATATCCCATTCATTCTGCAACATCTTCTCTAGTGTCTCCCTGATTAATGGAAGAAATAGGTCCTTCTAGTAAAGAACATCCTCGGCCTGCATCCTTCAAAGGGTGAAGTTCAAACCGTTAACTTTCTTAATCTTGATCTTTCCTTCTTCTGCCACGTCGCGTTCTTCAACCTCCAAATCCAGAGCTTCGACACCAGTTGTTAGGGATTGAAGAAATCAAGATCAATCCAACCCATAAGCCTCCTGAACCATGCACAAGCCATAGGAAAGAATAAGGAAAACAAGAAACACAACCAAATAATCGAAAGACACAAATTTATGTGGTTCGCCAAGATGTGCCTACGTCCACAGACTTACACTTTCACTATAAAACTTTTGGAAGAATACAATACTAATGTTTTGGGAGCAATGGGAGAAAAAAAATATATCAAAACTTAACAGCAGTCGCAACCCTAGCAGCCAATAAAAGTCGTAGTCCCACATAGACCGTTCAAGCGGTCTCAAGATTATTCGATCAGTCACAGCTCTCGGTACTTATGCAGATCATTCGATCGGTCTCCAAACCAATCAATCGGCCTGACCCATAGTTGGATTTTCTTCAACTTCCAACAAGTATAAGTATTTATATACATTACAAAAGTGTTAAATACATTTAGTTGTATACTAGCTAAAAAAATATGTACATGTAAAAGTTTCCTTTAAAAAACGAGTTAGGTGTTTAACTAATATATTACAAAGAGCAACAACTAAATTTATGAGGAGTAGATTTAAAAATATTTTAATTTTTTCTAAATAAGATAACAATATAATTAACTAAATTTGTGAAAAATATATATAACTTTTTATTTTGTATAAATAAGAATAAATATATTAAAATTTAAAAAGAGTACTTCTAGTCCTTGTTACATCCATCACTTACGAAAATTTATAAACCGTGGGACACATGAAAACACCATTTAGGCCCTGTTTGGGATTAAGAAAAAAGTTATCTTTTTTTAAAAAATCTAGCTTTTAACTTGATTTATTTGGCCTAAATATATTTGCACGGCTTTCAAGGCAACTAAAAAAAGTCAAATCTATTTTCTTTCTTTTTTTTTTTCTAACATCTATTTTTTCAAATTATCCCAAACACTCTCACTTTTTTTTATTCTTCTTTTTTTTTTCAAGAAAGCTAAACTTTTTAAAAGTCAACCTTAAAAGTTATCCCAAACAAGCACTTAATGATGCATATTTTTTTAAAGGTGATTTAATCTAGGATCCTAATTTGACAACTTATTTAGAGATAAGGACCAACTTCTAAACAAATATTCTATTAAGTCCTATAATCATAACGCGTACCCAAAATGTCCCTCGAATTAGGCTAGAATCATTTTCCCACACTCTCTTCATAAAACGTCTAGTTTCCATATTAAGCTAAAGTTGATTGAATGGATTATTGCTTCAAACTCTCCGCAGATCATATCATTTCCAAAGGTTTCCATTCATAGTCCGCCAAAATGAAAGCAAGAACTCTCGACCTAAAAAATAGATTTGAATAACTCGAGTATATAATTGTGATTCCTATATCCTAATCAATATGAGATTATCATTCTCATATTGGCTTATTGCTCTGTTTCAATATACTATTGAAACTCATATTGGTTGAGAAAATGTATTTAATACTTTGTACCCATAATCATGAATGCTTAACATTATAAACGCTTAATGTACTCATAATCACGAATGCATAACACCATAGCTTAGAAATGCTATGCAAATAAGAAACTTGAATATAAAATGTTGAAAGTTTTTAACACATTTCTATTTCCTTACTGTTGTGAAAATCTAATTAATGCTCTGTGAAAATGTACTTATAAGATTATCATTTACATTATTAAAAATATAATATACTATTGAAACTCGTATTGATTGTGAAAATATATTTAATACTTTGTGAAAATGTACTTATGAGATTATCATTTTCATTGTTGAAAATATTGACACACATTTTTATTTTTACTCTGTATTTCACATTGTAGTTAAAATTCTTCAATTTTCTCCCCTGGCAAAAATTTTATCCACATTTAGATAATAACCATAAAGCTAGCCTATAGATAATAAAATATGTGAATGAAGAAATGATCACTGAAATAGTGAAAAACTATGCGGACTAACCAATGTTCTACATTGGTTAGATAGACTTCTCAAGTTAAGTGACAGAAGAACAATATTCCAGGATACTGATTACTATTAAGGGAACAATAAAAATTGAAAATTCATTTCTTTGGAACATTAAAGCATTATGTTTACTAATTTGGACGTTGAAGCATTATCTCTATGTTTTTCATAACCTAATGAACCACATATAGAATTATTAGATATTCTTTTTTTTGAATTATTTGAAATGCAAAATCCTTCATAAATGATCATTAACTGGTTCTGTAACCTTCCAATTTAAGCTGCCGAGCAATGAATGTACTGACAATTCATGGAAAATATTTCGAAGATATAAAAGTTTCAAAAAAATATTATATGAATATAGTGAGATAACAGTTTATTACATGGAATCTATTCTCAAATAAGTTGTCAAAATAGAATTCTATACTAATTAACTATTTTTTTTAATAGATCTACGCCAATGGAGCCCATTAAATTGGGATAATTTGTCCCTCTATGAACAGCATCAAGAGCAAATATTTAATACTTTTAAAACAAGTTTAGGTAGTTCTCTAATTTCAAAATTATTTGTGTGTTTAGTGAGACCCGTTACTTTTTGTTATTATTTTATTTAATATGTGAATATGTGTCATTCAGTTATTTGAATGGAATATTACTCTAAGAACATTGAATAATTGTTCCGACACGATACTTTCAAATGGATGAATCCCTTTTTTTTTTTACTTTATTTTCTGTTTTGATTTTATATGCTTATTATAATTAGGAAAAACACGAGAACTTTTTCCAAAGTTAATCACTTTTACCCATTTTTCGTATGATGGGAGGCTTGTTTAGGATGTTTAAAAATTTTAATTTTTAAAATATTTAATTTTTAAAAAAAATAAAAAATAAAAGTTGAGGGTGTTTAAGATAATTTATTATAGTAATTTTTTTTCTTTTTACTAAAATATCTAATATATCTTTATTTTTTACTTTTAAGTTATAGTGTTTAGAATATTGATACGATTTTTTTTTATTTTTGTGAGAAAAATTCACATTTTAAATTGAGAGTATTGTAGTAATTTTAATTCAAAAATGTTAACGTATTTAAGATATGTATAAACTTTTTTTCTTTAGATTAAGAAAAAAAAATTAGTTGATTCTTTTGAATAACCAAATAGTATAATTTAAAAATTAAATTTTTTTTATAAAAAAAATCTAACTTTTTTGAGAAATCAAACAAGGGGGCTAGGTTATATGAATGATATTATTTATTAAAAGCACGTTTGGGTTAATAATATTATATTCAAGAAACATCATTTCATATTTCCAATCATAATCAACCTGCATGACTTCCATTATAATTCCACTAGTAGAAAGGTCTCGTTTTACTCGAAGTTTTAAATTAATTTACCTTTTGCTTGACTTAGAATTTTAATTTTTAAAATTTATTTGACTAGTTTAGCTTGTTCTATTTTGGCTTTTTAACTAAATATCTTTATATATTTTTAAAAATATCATAATGGTCTTGTTTGGGCAAATGTTGTTTATTAGTTTATTGACTTATTTTTACTTATTTTAGCTTAAAATTCATAGAATTTGACTTATTAATTTATTTTTTCTTATTTTTGTTTTGTTTTATTTTTTTATATTTTGATAAAAAAAATTTACTTTTCCTACTCGTCTCAATGAAAAGAATTTAAAAAGTATAATAGTTTGACTAAATGATGAAAAAAATTCACTAAAAATAAAAAATCTTCGATGAGTAATAAGCCAATAAGCCAATAAAGTAAATTCACCAATTCAGGGCGAATGCTTATTGCATCTATATTAATAAAATAAAATAATATAAAAATAAAAAAATAAATTTTTCAAAACCAATTTTATGTTACTTAAAGTTGCTTTTATACTTTCTTCTTATTTATTTAACTTAAAATCACTTTCGATAGTCATAATTTGTTTTCTAGGACAAGGCTGTCCTGACGTTTTAGAGGCCCTAAGCAAAGTTCAAAAATAGGGCACTTATAAATTTTTATGAATAAAAAATAAAATACAATACAATAAACTTTAATAAGAAATTATTACATGAATTCAGTAAGGTTTGATTTGTCAAGATGTGTTTCGTTTTTCTTTTAGGTTTTTTACTTTTTGGTGAAAAATGCAAAAATTTAAATATATCTGGTAACTTATGTATTTAAGGCTACTTTTCTTTAAGAATTGTAATTTTCTCGTTATTTTGTGATTTTTTATAACCAAATAACAATTTTATATTGGAGAGTAGGAAGAAAAATTACAAGTATTGTAATTTCAGTAACATCTTAAGGTCATGTTTGTTTTGAATATAAGAATTATGTGATATTTAGTATTCTCTCATTAATAATCCTAAGATAGTGTATCAATGCATTGTTAATCCATTTTTTTATCAATTACTATGTTTAGTTATTTCATGGGATATAAAAAAGTAAAAAGCAAGTATTATGCATAAATAACAATAATATCCAACTTTAATCAAAATTTTTGCTATTGAAAATGATCATTAAAGTTCTACCTAACTAAATCCCAACTAACCAAAATCAAGGTCAAACATGTTTGCATATAAAAATATTTTTGTAGACTAAATATGCGGTTCGAATTCCCAGAACCTTGGGATTCCGGACTCTCGAATCCTAAGATTCTAGACCTCCAGGATGACGCCGAGATCCAAGAGCTTTAGACATCTAGGCCTTGGAACTCCATAGTTCCGGACCCTTAAGACCCCCAAACCGTCGAAAAATAACAATTCGGTGTTTTTAACTAATTTAGCACTTTACCGACTTTTTTGTTATTTCTTTCGGTAAAATTTTTTAAAGGACTAATTTAGATTATCCACTAATAAAATAATTTTATTTTGAATTTGGTATTTAAGAGATAAACTTAGGTAAATTTTGATAAAGTTAAAAATCATAGTTATTTGGGGCCTTTTTATTTTATTGAGGCTTAATTCCGAAAAATATTTTTGAACTTAGTGTATTAATGGTTAAATCTAAAAGGCACTCCACTTTTTGAACAGAAGTCGGG
>JAOTRH010235707.1:0-10011 GCA_034768845.1 Heliamphora exappendiculata | reverse complement strand
GAAGATTCTGGGTTGTGTAAGTCACCAATACACTGACTCTTCAGGTCAGTGGCAGCATCTATAAAGGATACTTTGGATCTCCATTGGGTGTGTGTAGTGAGTGATAGCAAGTGTGTGGATGTTAGAGAGGTGTGACTACTCAAAGTTAGTATGTGCATGAGTGATTGCTGTTATTGTGCTGTATGTGCAATTGGTCTTGTAAATAAATAAGAAATAATGAGTGGTTAATAAAATGTTAGTCTTGTGTGGAGTCTTGCGTACTTGTCGTGTACACATTGTGTGCAAGTGTTCTGTTGGCAATATAAAATATTAGTTTTTCTTCATATATTTTAATGTTCACTAAAATTAACAGTTAAAACCTGAACCGAAAGCATCTTTAAACCTCTGTTTCCATGTGAGGCTCTCATTGTGTAACCAGTTAATTTGTTATTTGGAGTCATTAAGTCAAGTACTCAATGTGTATATAAATGGGTTTTTTTAGAGTAAATTAGCAGGGCTTATGAACTATTGCCTTTATTTATGCCTTTTTGTGTTTTGACTTTGCAGAAGCACAAATGCGTTCCCTTGGAAGATATCGCTGCAGAATTCAAGTTACGAACTCAGGTACACCATCACCATTACTTCTTTAGCTAACCTTCCATACATTGGAGAATTGAATATTTGTATGTTAAATCAAACAAATCAATCAACTGCTTGTGGGGAGTTCTATTTGTTATGAAAAGCGCTTCACATCCATGACGTGATTATCTATAGAAGCTGATTGTGCTATCCATTGATTGTACATTTTTTTTCTTTTGCATTTTCAGATCTAGATATACTTTCTTGCGGGGTCATTACTTAGCAAAATACACAGATAAATTAACTTCAAAATAGTTTCTTTGCAATTTTTGTCTCTCTCTCTCTCTCTCTCTCTCTCTCTCTGTGTTATGCAAGCATGCCTGATATGATCCTAGTGTTATGGGTTCTGCATTTGTATTTTGTCTATTTTTCTCATTCACTTCCTGATTATTCAATACAACTTTTGCTTAATGCAGGATTGTATCAACCGGATCACATCACTGGAAAATATGGGTATGCTTGGCTTTCTTTGTTTTTCTATGGATTCATCTTTGTAAATTAATGAACACCACTTGTTGCTACTGGTTGGGATAAAGGGCAGTACCCACCATGCCACTTCAACCCATTTATAACTGGATTCGAAGTCGAAGCATGGATGACTTACCTACTATAATTCTTTAATGCCTTCATATGTTAGTTATTATTTTTTTATCATTGTGGATAATCTTAGGATTTTCTGGATGTCCATTTTGTTAACTCATCTTTCATACTACCGCCGTTGCTACCCCTATTTTCACCAAATTGCTTCTCCTAGTTTGGTGGCAACAGGCAATATTTTTTTCTGTAAAGCATCTGCAATCGATTGTTGCTCTGTGGTATATTTTGTGCAAGAAGCAATGATGTCTTTCTGTTAGTTGCACTTCTCCTAGTTTGTTGGCGATAGGCAAACATTTTCTTCTGTAAAGCATCTGCAATCTATTGTTGCTCTGTGGCATATTTTGTGCAAGAAGCAATGATGTCTTTCTGTTAGTTGCACTTCCAGTTTCACTACTAAGATATATATTTTTGGGAATATCCTTCTTAACTTCTTCGTCCTTGTAGTTTGCCAGTCTTAACTGTGCTTAGGTGCCTGATGGAAAACAGAAAGGATCACCCTACAGGGTATTTGTGTTTGATGCTAGAACACATTTGATTGCGTATTCTTTTTTTATTTTATTGTTTAGTAAAATTACTTATTGTTCTTGTATTTATCTTGATTTGGATTTAATTTAGTAGTTTTGTTATTGATAGGCTTTACTTATATAGGATAAGATTGTTTGGCTTTATTGATTGAATAAATTATTATTTGTTTGATTGAATGAATTATTATTTCCTCGGGATTAGTCTCGATTTCAATTTGTCCCTGGGTGCAGATGCCTAAGGTTTTGTTCTTGATTGTAATGGTATCAATTTCAGTTCATACTTAGAAGCAGATTCTTAGAATTTCTTAACTGTGGATTCATAGGATTTCTTATGTGCGGATTTTTAAGGGCTTGCTTGTGATTGTCCTCCATCATTAGTGCCAAAAATCACGTCTAGTGTATTATGTTCTACTGTTCCAAGGTTATATATAGTCTTTATTTTGTATTTCCCCGACATTGTTCAGAATGAAGTTTAATCATCCATCCTTATTATGCATTAATTCCAATATCATAGGATGACGTGTGAATCATATGTGTAATGAAACTGCATTATTCTTGTGAATTAATGTAAATCTGGGTATGTTGTTTCTGTTAGGGAAACTCTCTGGTGTCATGGATGATAGAGGAAAGTACATATACATCTCCCTGGAAGAAATGAAAGCTGTAGCTGATTATATCAGGCGTCAAGGTAGAGTTAACATCTCACACTTAGCTAGCAAGTCCAACCAGTTCATAGATTTGGATCCAAAAGCCCAATTTGTGGAGGAAATCACCAGTGTAGAGGAGATAACCACCGCTTGACAGTTATTTTGATTATGTTCCTCTACACAAAGGAAATAAACTGTGTTTTGAGCGATGTTGATGCAACTCTTTTTCTCGTTTCACATTATCTTAGTTATGGTTACAATGCATTGAGATAAAAGAGCATGAGAGTTTGGGGACAGAGAATCTCTAAGCCGCCGCTTTGGATGAAATACAGGCAAACTTCTCAATTTGAGGGGCATAACACGACATTTCTTGTTTTAAATCCCTTTTGTTGTCACAACAAACAATCATGGCGATAGACTCGAGATGACAATGAAAACATAATCATGTGATATGAGCTGGTGTTTACTAACCAAACAAGATAGCTGAACAATATTCTTTCATTTGTTTAAACTATGGGTTCTATTGCAAGCTGTGTATGGTGGATTTTATAGTTTGAACCAATGAGAGGGTATGATGCATTGTGATGGCACTCACAAGAACACCCTATTGTGAAAGAAAAACTGTAGACACGCTGTCACATTGTTTTGCATGAATTACCGTGTACCCACTAGTGCAACTTGTTTTACAATAAGCCTTCGTTTGGTAACCTGATTTTAAGTCGGTTTTTTGATTTTAAGTAATTTTAAGCCAAAAAGTTAAAATATTCGTTTGATTGGGAGAATAGTGACCTTTAAGCTACTAAAAAAATCAAATAAGGTCAATGTGAAATTTTATAATTGTCTTTCAGTTTAAATAAGTAGGGGTATAATTATTTAGTTAGAATTTGTGTAATTTTATATGTAGAAGAATAAAATAAAAATTTATTATGGGAAAAGTTAAAAAGTCTAAAAGCAATTAGGTTAGAAGTTGAGGGTTGAAAAATAAAATTTTTTGACTCTTTAAGTTTTAAGTTAAAAGTTAAAAGCCAAAAAGGTGAAAAGTTGGTTTAAAATTGGTGGTCAAACGAAAGCTAAGTGTGGTGTGAAGTTTGCGGCATTTTTGCGTATTTGGTGGTTCATGTGGTGCAATGAGTGGTGCCTGTAAACGGATTAATTGTCGAATAGATCTTTTTTCTTGAATGAGAGAGTGGGTATTGTTTAATAATGTATTGATATTATTTTAACCTTGGTGTATAGTGTATAGTGGTTCCATGTGTGAAAATGCAAGGTATTGAATCTTAATTTAAATAAATACTTTGAAAACAAAAAGCTAAAATAATTGAATAAATAAACGAAAAGAATGAATTTGTGAAGTCGGACCCACAAAATAAAAAAAATGGCAGTATGCCTATTGTGTTTTCAATTTAGTTCTATTTTATAATATAGTCATCGCTTTAATTTGATGCGTAAAAAATTATAAAAAGTCAACTAAATATATGTTTACAATAACTCGTGTTTCGATATATTGAAAAACGCCTCATATTATAAGATAATTATTCATGAGTTTCAGCTTTGAAAGTAATATTTGATATTACTTTGTTTACATCATAATTATAAACTTATATCATTTGAAAGAATAAAGCTTTGTTGAGTAAAATGAAGATGTAACTTTTAAACTACTTGGAGACTCATGTTGATCTAAAAGTCTATTGAAAGTCTGCTCCAGTTCTGTCAAGTGGAATATATTATTCAGCAAATGGTTCACATGTTGAGAGAGTGATACTTGGCATCCAGTCAGTAAAAAGGAAAAAAAAAAAAAAAAAAAGCTTACTAAAGGCCATGTAATATTGCTCTAGCAATTACACGATCAAAATAGCTATAAGCGATTACAAAATTCAAATCAAAGTGGAAGCAGTTATTGTTTGAATCATGGAGGAAAGTTCATGAGGCTTATATGAAGGCTTTTGACAGTAGAAAAACAGGAATGCGATCAACTAACCAAAAACACTTTGATTTTAGCATAAGAATTAGTTAGTTAGAATCTTGTAATGTTCTTTTAATCTTCTATAATAAAATTATTTTTTCCTTCTCGTATTTGTGCTTGCACTTTTTTTTAAAGAAGTCTTAGAACAAGACATTGAATGGCAACACAATTGCTTCATATAGTTTTTTGTCGATCTCAACGGGAAAAATTTTTATTTGGTTAACAAAATTTAACACACTCAGTGAGACGACATTTTTTAACTTAGAGAAAAGATAATACGCACAGAAAAACATGATAAAAAAAAAATCATAAGTGGCTTCTGCATAAGCAAACAGCAAAGTTAATATGATGAATCAACACCCATCAATGGGTGATGGCAAAATTGTCTATCAAATAGCCAAAAAGAGTTTTTGTTGTTCATAATATGATGCAACAACTCATGGAAGTTTTCACAAATTCAAATGTTAAATGAAATCATGAATTAGTTTCAGTAATAAAGAAGGTCATAAGTGTCGACAACATCAATTAATCCACTTATTGAACTAGTGAATGTCAACTTGCCGCCTATTAGAACACAATTGAAATTTTAGGGGTCAACACTGATGTCCACAATTAATTATCAACAACATATATATTACAATCATGTATGATCAAAAGTCTATTTTAGGTCAAGACTTAGATATAAATCTACAATGGGTTCAGGAAGACCACCCACGTGGACCATTGTTTGTATCATAATTATCTATTTATATTGACAAAAAGAATAAAGCTCTATCAAGTAAAATGGAGGTGTGGCTTTTAAACTAGCCCCCTGTTGATCCAAAAGCCTATTAAAAGTCTGCTCTACTTCTATCACTTGGAACATATTATTCAATAACTGGTTCACATGCTGACAGAGTAACACTTAGCAGCTAGTTACTTAAAAGGGAAAAAGAAAACTGCCCACTAAAAAACGCATAATTGCTCTAATAGTTATACGATTAAAGTAATTACAAGCGGTTACTAAATTCGAATTAGAAGTAGTTACTGTTTGAATCCTGGAGGGAAGATCTATGGCTTATATAAAAGCTTGATTGTAGATGAAAAGGGACACAATATGAAGGTGATCAAGTTCCGACCAGAGCCACGTAAACACATGTTGAGGGCCATACAGGGCAACCGTCCTTTTCAGAACGGCACATACCTCGACATGTCCATATTAGCTCAGGCAATAAACCGAGCTATGCGGTAGTATGCTAGGGTTCTGGAGACTTCAAGACGTAAGGCCCGAACTCAAGGAGAGTTCGACCCCAACCCCGAGGATATGGTGTTTAACACTATTATGAGGAATGCTCGGCACTCATAGCCGAGCAAGACGGATTGTCTGAACCTTGGACCGAGCTAGATGGTTGATATTGAGGATCATGTCCCACGATACGCATATTAAATTTTTTTTTATTCAATTAAGTAATGAATTTTTTTTGGAATAGAGTACTATAAATTATCTAATATATAATAAAAAAAACATTTATCACATCTACACAGTAAATACCTAATAATTTTCTCATGCTATGGTACCGAATGACTACAAACTCATAAAATATATTCATAACTTTATTCATAATTCAAAATAAATAATTTAAATTTACTTGAAATATAAATTACGGTCATAAAACTTTAATTTTAGACTATTTATTTAAAATTGTAAATATACATTTATAGCAATTTTGTTTTAAAATATAATCATACTACAATCCCATAAAATATACCTCTAGTTTTGATACGCTCTCTCCTCCGACAACGCCGCTAAAACTAGAGGAAGAGAATTCTTCTGAATGGGTCTAACTGTTTTCTTTCTATTATTAAGCATTTTCATGGCAGTCTCATAACTGGTTTTTTGCTTTTCCTCCACAGTCTCCTCATTTTCTCGTCATCTCCGTTGCCGTATTCCCTCACGCGGCACGGCTGGTGACCGATCATCATCGACGCCAATCTATTAACCTAATTCCCAACACCTCCACGCGCCGCCTCCGCTATCCTTCTCCTCCATCGAATCCGCCGCACTGACAACAAAAACTCACGTTGACAGTTCACAAATGAGCGCATTTCCAGGTATGAAAATACCATGGAAAGTAGGATCTTACATCGTTCTAGTACTGGTTTGCTACGCCGTCCAGATCTGTAATGGCCAAGACTACGACTTCACGCCGACCGTCGGAGGCGATTCGGCGGCCGCGGCCCCTCCGCCGGAAGAAAACGCTTGTAATGGCGTCTACGTGGTGTACACCTTCACGTCGCGGCAGAAGGAGTACCCGTTCGTGAAGAACGCGTCGGCGCAGGCGTGGGCGTTCAACTCTCAGCTGATGATATTGAACGCCGGCGTCAATGAACTGAAGTCGTGGCAGGTGTTCGTAGGGTTTCAGCACGACGAGATATTGGTGTCGGCGAACGGCGCCATTCTGGTGGATGCCGATGACCTTCCGGCTCAGGTCGGGAATAAGGGGGCGACCTTCGCCGGCTACCCGGACACGGATTTGAAGACGGCGATTGAGACGGCCGGGGATTTTACGCAGATTCAGGCGAATGTGCAGTTGAAGGGGACGCAGTTCGGCTTGAAGAAGGGAAATCCCATGCCCAAGACGATTCGGCTTGTTAGCTACGGATACAAGTGCCCTTCGCCAACTCGCCACTGTATGTATATACATATATAGTCTTGTTTGGCTTCTCTTAAAAAGGTTTTACTATTTTTTTTTTATAAAAAGTAAGTTTTTAAAACATCACAAAATTTTTTAAAATTATCTTTTCAAGAAAAATAAATCTGTAGACATTCCAAACAATCTAACTTTTTCTTTATTTTTGCTCTTTCAAACAAAAATTAATCTCTTAAAAGTCAATGCTTTTAGGCATTTCAAACATGGCCTTATCCTACAAATCTCTGAAGAAAAGAACTTCAAAAATATACTTAAAATGTATAACAAACAATTTAAATTCACTTTAAATGTAGCACATAAAATACCAAAGCAAACTCTCACCCCGCTAGTTATATTTGGGTGATTGGCTGGCGTTAATTATTGAAACTAGTAATTTATATATTATAATTTATAATAAAATTTATAAGTATTTAATAAAATTGTAATTTATAGTTAAAATAAAAAAATAATAGTAAAATTTATAATAAAAATTGTTGGTGTTTTAAAAAAATTATAATTTATAATTAAAATTAGTAATAAAAAATTAAAAACTACTAACATTAATTTTTCCAAACACTCCCTTGGAATTTTTTATGGCACTATTTTTGTGAGTTCATGTAATTTATGATACATATATTATCTATTGAATTGTACTGTAATTGGGAAAACTTTCATATTTTTCAAAGGTTTTTTTTGAAAATAAAAAAACTTCTGAACGCTTTTATGTTTAAATCTTGAATTTGGGAAGGGAAAGGAAAATAAGAGAATCAATTACTTGAAATCATTCTCTTGATTTTTTTTGAACCAACCAAAAAATAGTAATATTTTTGTAATTGGTCCTGTTTGGGCTAAATTTTGAACATTTGTTTATTTTTTGTCATTTTTGAATTATTTTTTTTTCTGAATTATTTCAATGAGATGAAATTGAAAAAGTAAAAAAATTTAATTAAAAAATAAAAAAAAATTCATTAAAAACGAAAATAAACAATATAAAATTTAGTTTATTGGTCTTATTTTTATCTTTTTAAAATCATTATTATATTTTGATAAAAAATTTACGTTTTCGACTCACTTCGATGAAATGAGTCAAAAAGTATAATAGTTTCACTAAATAAAAAAATTCACTAAAACAAAAATAAACAAGATAAAATAAGTAAATAAATAATTATTCCAAACAATAAGATAAAATTTACTTCTTCGGCCTTATTCTTTTGAATTTCCATCTCATGTCTTCTGCAAATCCAAAATCTACCATATAGCATAGATGTTTTGCTAGAATGGTACAATGTTTGATCTTATAATATGTGAAAAACTTATTCTTTTTTTGAGAACATGTGAAAAACTTATTCAAGCATTATTTTTGAAATATATAGTTTGATAATTATAGTAATGCATGGACACAGCCAGTTCAATTGACTCCAATGAATTTTGGTTTAAAAAATAAAATAATGTAACATATAGAAGATTTCGAAATGTTTGATAAATTGACCCCTCTAAAATTATTTTTTATAGGAAAAATAAATATAAAGATGTCAGTTTCTTAAAAATTGTGAGTCATTTTTTTTATAAGCACATGATATTTTATTTTTACCAAAGTAGTTTTTTAATTTTTGCACACAATAAAATATTTTTAATAGCATAAATAATGAATATATGATGCAATATTTTAAAAAATACAGCTTAGAGTGAATATTTCTAAAAGTGCCTTTGCATGATTGTTGTTGAAAAAAATACCATATTAGTGACTTAATTATTTTTCCGTTACGAGTAATTTGAAAAGTTTAAATTACTTTTACCAATGTTATGTTATGTTCTAGTATACTATATAAAAGTTATTTTTAATATGTTTTGTAGGATTAAAAATGATGTAATGACATTAAAATAATATAATAAATAACATCATTTAATAAAATATTTAGCTAGCGTGGCGTTTGGAATAGTCATTTTTACACTCTCCCATAATTCAATAATTTACAATACATTAGAATAGAGGAATATGGAATTCTTAGAATTAAGCTTAATATTTTTATTTATAGTATGTTTTTTTTATTATTTAATCAAAATTCTTTAATTTTGATTTCTCTCATCTAGACTAATTTAGAAAGTAAGAATTTTTTTACTAAAAAAAAAGAAAAAAGAAAATACAAAAATAAACCAAATCCAATAAGGCTTTTTATACATATTTTCATCTTTAGTATTTCTTTTCTATTTGTTGTCATTTTTTTTTACTTTTACATTTCATGTTATCAAGCCAATTAATAAAATAAATTCTTTTTGGCCAAATAATAAAAAATAAACAAAAATGTGAAAGTGAGCTAATTTGTTGCCTATTATTCCAAAATATTCCTCAATAATCATATATTTATCGTCTTCTGATATTTCTTGATATAGTGAGTGTTTTTTATTATGTAATAAATAAAAAATGATAAGAAAAGGCTTGTAAATTTAGTTTGTGTTTGGTCTAATTTTTTCTTTGTATAATTTTGATCGTTTTTAGTAAAAATTTTGAGTATTAATCAAAAAATATATATGTATTTCTTTCATCACCAGGAGTAAGAAAAGTAAAAAAAATTTTATCAAAAAAAATTAAAAAATAAGTAAGATGAAAAATGTTAACTTAATAGTGTTTTTGGCTTTTTTTTTTTATTTCTTTGTTTTAAGTGATTTTTTTTTTCAACTTTAACCCTTTCATCAAAATGAGTTTAAAAAAAAAACTAGACAAGAAAAAAAAAACTCAAACAAAAAAACCATTAACCTTTTTAGAAGATTCCTACTCCCTAGTCACATTAGGAGGACAATAATATTAACAATATTATATTTTAATAATCATATTTAAATACCATGGCATCTCATGCATAAAAATAATTAATGGCCCGTATGTCTAACTTGCTTATAAGCAAGTTTGATTAAATTGACGAAGTTAATTTTTTAATATTTAATAAAAAAATTTATTATTTAATTAAATTTTTATACTTTTTAAAATCATTTCATTG
>JAOTRH010235696.1:0-10011 GCA_034768845.1 Heliamphora exappendiculata | reverse complement strand
TGGTCTGCCCACCATAACCCTGAGCCGATGGTTGCCTCACCGACTGCGCTGAGGCACCTCCTTCCACAAACCTAGACGTCTGAGCCCTACGCTGTTGCGGAGCTTGTCGCCTCTATACTGATGAAGCAGCTGGTGCTCTTGCCGTACCATGGGTATTCCTCTCTCTGGAACACTGTCTGCGAAAGTGCCCGGACTGACCACACCCAATAGAAATAGGTGGGTCTCTCGCCTGTGACTGGACAGGTGCTGAACCCTAAGCTTAGCCCTTCTGCTGGCACTCAACTGCACGATGTCCCGGCTGTTCACATCGATAACAGATCATCCCTCTCTGCTCTGGCCTTTCAATAGAGGCCACTGAAAGTGTAGGTGCAAATGAATGCGGCTGAGACCATTCGAAAAAATGAGAACTAGGTCCAAATGACCTCTGGCGCTTTTTCCCATGCCGCTGAAACTGTGTATCTCCACTGCCTTGCTGGTTCCCACTCTCTCTAACCCTACGGTTATCTGCCAACGAGTTCTCGACCTAGATAGCCACTTCCACCAGCTTGATGTACACCTCCACATCCAAAGATGCAACTCTATCCTTGATAGCAGGTTAGAGTCCTCTCTCAAACCTCCGGGTGCGCAACTCCTTAGTCGATACCATCTCTGGTGCAAATCGCGACAGATTTGTGAACTTGGCCTCATACTGGACCACTAACAGGTTCCCCTGAACAAGGGAAAGGAACTCCTCTCGGTAAGTATCCCTCGAAGATCTCATGAAATACTTCTCTAAGAAGACCCTCGTGAAAGTAGCCCACGTGTCATCCACAGTGGTCATGGTGAACTTCCACCACTCTCTAGCATCTTTCGACAGTTGGAACACCGCCAACTTTACGCACAAGGCATCCTCCTTGGTATCCAGAGTATCAAAGATCGTTATGGTCACCTCCAGCCACTCAGTAGCCACCTTAGGGTCTAGCTCCCCAGAAAAGGTTAGAGGATTCAACTGCTGAAACTCTCTCATGGCCACATAAGCCATTGGCTCAGGAACCCGCACACTAGCCCTGGTAGCTTCTGCCATAGCTCTCATAGTGGCCAACATCTCCTGGACGACATCAGTGTCGCCAACATTAGTACCACCCACTTGTTCTTGTGGGACAGGAATATTTTCTTATTCTGAAACCTGAGCATAAGCATAAGCACGCCCTCGATCACAGCCTCGACCCCATCCCCGCACTCCCCGCGTGGACATAATTCTATAGGAAGCAGTATAACGTGATAAGCTTTCCTACAACATGCTACTACGTAACATAAGCACATAATCAAGCTATCACATAGCCACTTAAGATCATGTAAACACGTCTCACATACCGAGGAGAACTAACAAGACAGACTCGTCAATTTAGATAACCTATTCAGATTTCCTGCTAGAAAACACGTAGGCCAAATGAGTTTCTAAGTTGGCTTCCAAACGCCCTGAGGCAAGACTCATCAATCCTGAGATTCAACTTCCATACCCACATATACACAACTATCATGCTCAGAAAGCTATTAACATGTTATAAACCAACGTTTAAACACATGCAAGCAAGCATACTCAATTAATCTCACCAGGTGATAAATCCTTTTCCCATGGCTCTTAGGTATTTGAACCCAGAGCTCTTATACCAAGTTGTCACACCCCAAAATCCAAAGTCACATGAAAATCCACCAAACAGCAATTTTATATAAAAAATAAAGGTTTTCATACATTGAAATTCGAATGTTGAAACCAATGGAATACCCAACAACTCTCATAAATGAAAACATATAATTCCAACATGCATACAGTATATCGTCTTACGGCGTACAAAACTTGCCTTCAAGAACATGCATACCAAAAAGAAGAAAAATTATAAAAGTCTTCTGCCATCGCGGGCACCAGCTAAGCTACTCCTCATCCACATCATCACCTGCAAATGGTTTTACAAAAACTCCCACTCGTGAGCCGAAGCCCAATAGAAACAGATAATAAGCTGTAAAGCAGGAAATTATGCAACCATATGAGTGGGACCTAAACTCAACCACAACCCAAATTTTTTTTTCACAAACCCCAAGTTTTTCCATCAGACTACACAAGTCTCCCAAAACGGTTTTATTAACATAAAACCCTATTTTCATCCTTCAAACCATGCGATGAAAATATTACAAATAACCAACCATAGTTAAGGAAAAACAGTAATCAAAACTTTGTTCCTTCACGAAATGTACCATCGTGGAAAAGAAGAATAAGATCCTAGTACCATCTCCATCACAAGGGGATAGAGGTAATAACTATAGACTCTTGCCCATTACCTAGTTCCAACATCACTCAAGACCTGCTAGGTAATGACAAGTTCTATACGAAGCACCATGACGTAAAAGCTAACTTTATGGGCGACAACCCGAGAAAAAAGAGCACCCAAACCGACCTTCTTTACGGGAACTACCCCGAAGGATAACAAAGGTACCTACACTGTGCACGTTTCTGGACTTTCACCAAGGGCAACTCGTACCAAATACCCGTCATCCCGGTACATCTAGATAATCTTTTAAAAATCGAACTGTAGCATCAACTACAAAAACCTTTTTGCAAATATACATTATACATGTATATAGATTCATCCATCAACAGGGAGATCAACAAAATATTTCAAAATATTTTTTCCAAAGCAGTTATACAACGCATGTATAAGCAAGAGATCCAATCCATGAAACCATGGAGATCAAACCAAAACATATAAAAATATTTTTTCGTCAAAACGTTTTAGAAGTTGAGCCTCAACCCCAAGGGTTAGCTCCAAACCTCTGGTAAACACGTTTTTCTCAAAAATTTTTGTAGAAACTCATTTTTCATCGATCAAACCACTCAAGGAAAGCCAACACCCAACCACCAAACCACGCAAACATCACCAACAGCCCACACAGGACCCTAGTCGACTGGCCCAAGCCCCCAGTCGACTGAAAATCTCACTGGAAAGAGAGAACAAAGACATAAACAATTTCAGTCGACTGACCTCCCAGGTCCAGTTGACTGAACTCATAGCATGATGATCCAATCGACTGAACTCATGAGTTCAGTCGACTGAACTCACCCAAAAAGTGTTTTTGAGCTATGGTTTTTGCATGTTTTTGCTTTCAAACCTCAAATAAAACCTCCAAACACTCATCAACCATCCTCGAACATCAACACACCCAAGACTCACTCCCAAACCTCGAAAGAAAACCCTTAAAACACACTTTCATCCACCCAAAATGCCAAAAAATGATTTTAACCCAAAATCGGATCTAAAACATAACATCACATTTCATGCGTTTCTAAACGGTGAAACAGCATAAGATTATATATAGTATCCTTATACAGCAGTAGAATTTGAGTTCCTACCTCGTTGGGTCAAAAACTCGACGCCTCGATCTATGTGTAAATTTGAGCTTCGTCGAAATCAAATTTCGTCTGAAAGGATGCGTAGACCACGATGCCAATAGCAAGGATTGACTGTTGGTCTGTCAAAAACTAAGCCCCGGGCCCCCGAAAAGTTAAAGAGAAGGCATAGAAAAAATAGAAGAAACGTAGGAGTTAAGTTTTGAAAATATCTAACTCCTGTTATTTATAGGCCTTCAAAATTTTTTTTTGAATTTTCAAAATTCGCACCGTAACTCCCAGTGGCCCCCGGGACCAACCCTGCATGCTTAATTCAATTAAAACATGCATCAAAACTCATATAGGCATATCAAAGTGAAAATGCTAAAAATGCATCAAAACACCTAACATGCATATATATCAAAAATCAAACGGTACAGGGTCTCACAAGATAGATTATAACCCACACTATATTCGAGAGTCGCATATGAGAATACAGTAGAAGGTTTGACGGAAGCTTCAACTTGGAATAAAAAACGTAGTTCAAGCTTTAACCGGTAAAAGGTATTCTTCTAAATTAACTATGGTTGTATGAGTTTTAATTTGATCGTTCGTCATAAAAAAATTTGTCTGGATCCCGTTTCGGCATTTGCCCGTCTAATTATTTTTTATCAAAAATTATTTACAAAAATAACAATTTTGACAGTTTTGCCTTCAACAATTAGTATCAGAGCCGTTTTATTTTTTGTTTACAGTTTATCGGGAGCAGATAGTATTAAAACCGTGCTAACTTTGTTTTGCAAGTATTCTAATCCTGATTTTAAAATCATATGTTCATTCATGTTTGATTGAATGGTTTGAATGATGATTATTTATTTTTATAATTACGAGAGTTGATCGTGATAGATTAAGTTTTTTCTAGAATCGAATGTGAGTTTCGGGACATAGGTATCGATGTAATAGCTAGTTTTATATTTTTAAATATCTATTTAGATTATTTAAGAACATGTTGAATATCTAAGAACACGAAGAATATGCGGCGACACCGGCCATGATTTTAGATTTTTACAGGCCATGGATCGCAGCAAAAATAAGTCAAAAATAGGAAAAAAATTAGCAAAAGCAGCCCACCACCGACGGCTTTGCCGGCAGTGGTTTGGGGCTAATTTTGTTTATTTTTCGGATCGTTTTTGGGACTATTTTTAGAACAATTTTTTAGGCATAAACTAGCAGCAAGCATACCTTACAATACTGTTCAAAAACCATTAAAATAGCTGCAAACATACATTTTGAGGCACTCTTCTAAGAAACAGGTTGCTGGATATTTGAGCAATCTTTTTTTTAAAAAAAAAAGGGCGCAAAAAGACCACGGAAAAAAGCCTAAACAGTGGGCTGTTTGGGGTGGCAACGGCGACATATGGCGGCATGCGACAGTGGTTGTGTTGGGCAGTTTTTTGGGCTACTTTCGAGCTATTTTTTAGTATAAAAAGCGTAAAAAAATGAAGCATACAAAATAGAGCAACGAGGTAGCGGCAAAAGCCACATAAAGCCGACGGCTAGGGAAGGCATCGGCGGAGCAGTGGTGGATGGCGGTTGTTCTGTTTTTTCAGTGGTGATTTTAATCATTTTCTGATTTGTTTAAAGACTATGATATGATATACTAGTATATCAGAGTACATTAGAGAATTTTGATGCAGTCAAAAAATAAGAATCAGACAAGAACGAGGGTTGATACAGTTTATCTTTAACATGAGACTTAAATGATTCAGTATTTTATTTTGATTATAAAATCAAGATTTATACATATCTTGTTTATATATATATGAACTGCGTGAATGACGTATATCTGTTTTATTTTTTATGTTAATTTAATTAATTCAAAAAATTCAATTTTAATTAAAATATTTTGTAATAGAAAATAAAATTAAGTTCATTTTAATTAAAATTTTTTAATTAAATCATTTATTTAGATATTTGATTTTTTTACAAAATATCACGTTTAAGATGATTTTTTATTAAATCGAACATCTTGAAAAAATAAAAAAATTAATTCTGAATTTTGAATTTATTAAATAAAAAATATTCAATTTAAATAAATTATTATTTTTTAAAAAATATAGAACGAAAAATAAAATAAATAAATAATTTTAATCACTATCTTAGCTGAAAAGCTGAAAGAAAAACTGTGCGTTTATTAAATTTTATTTGTTACGCATTAAAACACGAAAAGATGGTTTGGCAAACCGAAATCTTTAGAATCGTGTATACGGAAAGATGATTGATTCTTTCAAAGCGTGTGGTTTTCGAAAATAATAAATTTATTTTAATTGAATGAATTTTTATAACTCTAAAAAATGTTTTAAAAATCTAAGTAGGCGAGAGAATTTATTCATAAATAAATTTCGCGGTCTCCATCACCAGTTTGTAGGCTATGTAATTAAATTCTGCGTGTTGGCAGTAAGGCCTTCCTCTCCATCGAAAAAATTAATTGCGGTATCGTAAGTACAAACTTTTTTTAGGAATAATTCTGGATACTTATTAGTGTGGATCACTTCTCCATATAAATGATTCATTGCGAAGCGATTGATTTGAAATTAGGTGATGGTTAACACTTAGCTGTATATAATAGTATTCTCTCCCTCTAAGCCGTTGCTATTATATACTGGACCGAAACTATATCAACTATTTAATTTTACTTGGCATGGTTAGTTGTCTAGATAGTAAAATTAATAGGAATTGGCCTGTCTAGACAAACGATGGATAGTAGACGTTCTTCCATCGAAGTATGCTATTTACAAGATACCAGACTATTAGCGAGTTTTTTTTAAATAGTAGAGGGAACTAAATTAAAATAAATTCAAAATTTTGCTCGTTATAATTAACGATATTTTTAATTATGCGATTCTCAGGATTAAAATGGCTTTCAACCCACTCGTTTCAATACTTAAAGAAAACAAACTTATGGAACCAAACTATGTTGACTAAAAACAAAACTTGGACATTGTCTTAACTGTCGAGGATTACATGTTTGTATTAACTGAGATATGTCTACCGGTACTTGATGTGGAGGCGACTGAACATGAAACCCAAGCCCATTAGAAGTGGCAGAAAGTTGATCAGATGGCGCACTGTTATATTTTAGCTTCAATGTCAAATGTTTTGCAGCATCAGCATCAGTCTATGCCTTGTGCTTATAACATGATTATGAACTTCAAAAAAATATATGGGGATCAAAATCGTGCTGCTAGGCAGGTGGCTATGAAATCTCTAATGAATGCAAACATGGCTAAATGCACCCTAGTTAGGGATCATGCTCTGAAGATGATCAATTTTGAATGAACTGGAGATCTTAGGAGTTAAAATTAACAAAAAAATTCAGGTCAATATCATACTCCAGTCACAGCTCCAAAAATAGTTAAAGGACCAAAAGCTAGTGTGAAGAAACCAAGAGGCAAGTGTTATCACTGTAACTAGTTTGGGAATTGAAAAAAGCTGTGTTCGATTTTTCTCAGTAAGTAAAAAAAATCAAGTAATTTCTATTCATTGGTGGTTGAAACATATTTAGCGGTGTTTTCTACCAAAACCTAGGATGTAGATACGGGAGCCACTAATTATGTTTGTAATTTTTTATAGGGGTTCTAAGAAATTAGGTAGCTCAGTGATAGTGAAATATACTTGCATATGGGCAATAATATAAGGATGGTAGCAGTTATAGTAGGAAATGTCACTCTCAGCTTTAGTAGAGATAGGATACTACTTCTAAAAGATTGTCTTTATGTACATTCAATTATAAGAAATTTAATTTCAGTCTTGAGCTTAATAAAGAACAAATATTCTGTTCATTTCAGTGACTCTATTGTTGTGAAAATAAATAAATAATTTATTTGTTCTGGCACATTAATGGATGAATTGTATGTCGTAACTCATATCTCTCCTACACTACAACTAACTGAAATGAATAGCACATCAAATTTACCATATGAGAAAAATTTTCTTTCTTTAATGAACCAAATGTCTTTTTGGCACTTACGCTTGGGTCATATTAATCTAAAAATAATAAACCGACTGGTTGCAGATGGACTTTTGAGTTCATTAGAACTGTAAGCACTTCTAATCTGTGAATCTTGTTTAGAAGGTAAGATTACCAGAGGCCTTTTTTGGCCAAAATCTGTAGAGCTAAATAATTGTTGGAACTGGTTCACTCTGATGTGTGTGGTCCTATGATAATTCGAGCTAAAGGTGACTTTGAGTACTTTATCAGTTTCATTGATGACTACTCAAGATATGCATACATTTAGTTGATGCATCGTAAGTTTGAATACTTTGAGAAATTCAAAGAATTTAATGTGGAGGCGGAGAAGCGTCTGGGTAAAAGTACCAAATCACTACGATCCGACCGTGATAGAGAATACCTCTTTGGAGAGTTTAGAAATTACCTGTTATCAGAAGGGATTATATCCTAGTTGACTACATCTGGCACTCCACAGCAGAATGGTGTAGCAGAAAGAAGGAATAGTACTCTTATGGAGATGGTAAGGTCTATGATGAGTTATTCAAGATTATCCAATTCATTTTGGGAACTCGCTTTAGCGACAATGGCTTACATTCTAAACTTGGTATCTTCTAAGTCAGTACATTCTACTCTCACAAAATTATGGACCGAAAATAAACCTAGTTTAAAACACATTCAGATTTGGGAGTGTCCAGCACATGTGCTGAAAGAGAATACTTGTAAGTTAGAATCGAGGACAGAAGTCTGTTTCTTTATGGGATATCCCAAGGGAATGAAGGGTAGTCTATTTTATAATCCTAAAAATCAGAAGGTCATTGTTAGCACCAATACCCAATTCTTATAAGAGGATTATATTATGGACCACAAGCCCAAAAAGAATATTATTTTGGAAGAACGAAGAGGATATACCAGTAGAACGAAAGAAGAATCACATGTCACTAATATCCCATTACCTCTTCATAGTGGAAGGATTATCGGGACATGTCTAAATCATGAATAGGGTGCTAATACATAGGGTTCAGATTCTGCATAGCATATTACTGCTTGTACACAGACATATGTAGTGTGTTGTCGTAGTGGGAGGATTGTTCATCATCCATATCGATATATGTTCTTAGGAGAGTCTTATAACAAGATTCTGGCAGAACTAGATACCGAACCTTGTAACCACAATGAAGCACTTTAGGACAAAGTGCAGATTTTTGGCAAAGGACTATGAATTCAGAGATAGAATCTATGTATTCTAATCAGATCTGAAAACTTGTAGAACCACCTAAAGGGATAAAATCCATTGAATGCAAGTGGATCTACAAGAGGAAGAGAGGAGTAGACGAAAAGGTTGAAACCTTCAAAGTTAGGCTTGTTACAAAAGGGTTCACTTTGAAAGAAGGGATCGATTATGAGAAAATCTTTTTGTCAGTAGCCATGCTTAAGTCTATTCGGATTCTCTTATCCATTGCTACTCATTTCTGTTACAAAATTTGACAAATAAAAGTCAAGACATCTTTCCTTAACTGAAGTCTTGACAAGTGTATCTATATGATACAACTAGACAGATTAATTACAATGGGCCAAGAGCACATGTTGCGCAAGTTTAAGAGATCCATTATGGACTTAAGCAGGCGTCGAGGTCCTGGAATACTCGGTTTAATCAAGCCATAAAGTCTTATGATCTAGACAGAATCTAGATGAGTCTTGTGTGTACAAGAAACGTGATGGAAGCTTGGTAATTTTTCTAGTACTTTATGTAGACGATATCTTACTTATCGAAAATGATGTGTGGGCATTATCTATAGTTAAAGTATGATTATCTGGGAAATTTAATATAAAGGACTTGGGAGAAGCCAATCGCATCCTTCAGCTCATGCTTATGCGAGATCAAAAATAAAGAATGTTAGGCTTATCACAAGCAAAGTATATTGATGATATGCTGGCTCGTTTTAGCATGCAAGATTCTAAAAAAGGGTTTATCTCTTTTAGGCATGAAATCACTATATTCAAGGATCAGTGTCCTAAGACACCTGATGAGATAGAGAAGATGAAGGCAATTTTTTATGTTTCAGCAGTATAAAGCCTTATGTATGTTATGCTTTACACTAGATCAGACATTTGCTTTACCATTGGCATTGTTAGCAGATATTAGTCTAACACAGGCAAGAGCTTTGGACTGCAATAAAGAATATAATCAAGTACCTAAGAAGGACTAAGAATTATATATAGGTTTATGAGGTAGACAATCTAGTACTTTTAGAGTATACAGACTTAGATTTTCAATCTGATAAGAATTTTCCTAAGTCTACCTCAGGATATGTATTTACCTTAGGAGGTGGAACTATAAGGTAGAAGAGAATCAAGTAGTCCTGTATTGCTATTTCCACAATGGAGGCCAAGTTTGTGGCAGCTTCTAAAGCAGCCACAGTGCTCGTTTGGCTCAGGAACTTCCTGTTGGATTTGGATGTGGTCCCTTTAGTCTAGCTGGCTATTACACTTTATTGTAACAATAGCAAAGCGATTGCAAACTTGAAGGAACCAAGAGTCCACAAGAAAGGAAAGCACATTGAGCATAAGTATCACCTGATACGAGAAATTGTACACATGAGTGATGTTGTGACCAAAATTGAATCAGGAGACAACCTTG
>JAOTRH010235685.1:0-10011 GCA_034768845.1 Heliamphora exappendiculata | reverse complement strand
TAACATAACAACAAAGCCCCCTCACAGCATTGACAATAAGTCCTTGAGGAGGCAATAACAACAAAGTTTCATCATGGCATTGACAATAAATCTCTGAGGCGGCAATAACAACAAAGTCCCATCATGGCATTGAAAATAAGTCCTTGAAGCGGCAATAAGACCAAGTCCCATCACGGCAATGACAATAAGTCCCTGAGGCAGTAATGTAATAAGTCCATGAGACGGAAATGATAGTAAGTCCCTGAGGCGGTAATGATAATAAGTCTCTACATACAACAGAATTTAGTCCAAAAGTGGAACTCCTATTTTTATTTTTCATGAATGTCGGGTTGGACACTTGCATCACATCCATTGCATCATATACCTGTGCACTTGTTCTTATATGTACTTGTAATCCTGTAACTATCGAATCCTTCTGTCGCCTTGATTATAAATTGTACTGGGTGTTATATGATATGCGGTGTGATGAATTTTGTGCCGTGAGATTAGTTAGAAGGTTAAAGTGTTTTGCTTTTAGCCTTTGACTCATGACATACATGCCACAGGTGAGGAGGAGTTTTTCGAGGAAGTCATCCCAAAGGGTGGAGAAGAATTTAAAGAGCTGGGTGAGTTTCAGGAGCATGTGGACCGCTATTGCGTTCTAAGGATTCGATACCTCTATTTTTGTTCTTTTGTTTCAGCTTCCTTGCGACTCTTGTAATATCTTTAAAATTCTTGGTGAAACTATAATTGTTATATACTTTTGAACAGTTCAGAACTCCTTTATGATGTAATAATTAATGTATGTAAATATGAATAAATGCCTAGAATATTTCTTTATTTATATTTATGTATGTCCTGACGTGCCTGGAAGATGGGGCGTCACAGTGGGTATCAAAGCACAGGTTTTGTAAACCTTCAGGCCTTGGGTTATGGAAAATCATGCTTTCTGTCTCGTAGAAGCTCTGTAGGATGCGTTGTATTAATAATGATTATCATCTATACATTTTAAGAACTAAAATCTTCTACACCTGAGTCTCATAGCGAGCCGTGTTAGAACGTTATCAGGATCAAAAGCAGTAGGGAATCTACATTTAAAGGATGAGTAAGAGCATTGGGATTAAAGATCAAAGATTCATGCAACAAGTTATCTTATTTTAAGGGGGTAGACATGGGTACATACTAGGAGAAGTTTTAGATATCACCTCGAGAGACACCGTTAAAACCCCGCAACTTCATTCTTACGAATTCTTTTCTCTTTTACCCCAAGCCCTTATGTCAACTTTTTAAAGTTATTTTGTATGTCCTTCTTTCTTATATCACCAGTCCTCAATGGTACTGTCAAGTTTCGTTCGTCGGTAACCCTTATGCACCCAAGTCTTGTTGATAACCTTATTAGAAATTCAACTCTAGAAAATACCCTTGTACTCAAGTTTTTGTGCCTCGATAATAACCAGTATTCTCATATTAATTCTCGTTCGATTAAAGTCATTATCCTTGAGCAAACTCTTCTCTTGAGGAACTCGATATCAAGTTTTTGTTAACTACCTGTTCCAAACATTTGACATTGTTAACATCTTTTGCCATTGTTCACTTTCTCTCGATTCTGAAACCATAATCTATTGCAGTGATCTTGTGAATTCTTTATACACTCTTAAAATCTTTACCAGGAAAGTAGACTTGGATACTTGAATTGAAGTACGTTAGGCCGACGTAACTTCAGGACAAATATCTAGTTCGGTAGCCCATCGCTTAACATCTCTTTATCATAATCTGATTGTACCATATTAGTTCAAAGGACATTTATTGAAGTATTGTTCAATGTCTTCCTCTTGTTCACCTTTTCTAAGTCATTCTAACCCCCAAACACATTTCACGTAGTTTAGTGCATTATTTGAAATCCCTAGTTAAATGCTTAATCACTCTCCACTCCAGGTCACTTCTCCTAAGACCTAGATTGATGAGATACGATAGTTATTAGAGTTTAGTGCTTTCAAGAGGAACTCGAATCGTGCACATCCTTAGAAGAACCACATGCCGCGTCATTGAATCGTAAAGCAGATCTCTACCTAGAACGTGTTTTAAAGATTAACAACCCAGACTATAAGAACTACTAAGTAGGAGCTCATGCAACATCTCTAATGAAGATCTATACAAAGGTTCCTATCACCATCATTGAAAAAGCTCGCACGGGACCTGTAGGAGTGTGGCACAAGGAAGTAACATTAGACTATGCGGTTAAAGTTCGAGGGTTATAACCACACCTATTCTAGTTGGGCCCCTGTATGTTATGTAACTTGCTATTTGCAATCGTTCTAAAAATCAACTACGTACTCAAACTTCAATGTTATGAAATATAAATGAATAAATCTTAAATTAACTTCACAAGATCCCAAAACCTAGAGATAATCAAGACTTTAAAAAAAAAATGACTCACAAGCCGCAACACCTTCCCTTTTTATTCAGATGGCAATAAGATGACCTAACCATCAGTGGCCAACAGATAAACCCACAAACGAAGAAGTGTCGGGATTAGCCCAAGTGTTGCGAGAACTAGCCGCTAGCATCAATCATCCCATCGTACGTGATTGAACATGGTTCTTATCTAAGATGGGTAGACAACATACCCCTACATTCAAGGGAGAGGTTAAACCGAGAGTTGCCGAAGAATGATTGAGAACTGTGAATATGTTATTTAACTCCATGGGAGTGCAGACTGAGACCGATCGAGTAGCTCTAACAGCACACCTATTGGAAGGGAAAGTTGACTACTGGTGGTGTATGATTGACATCACCCAAGATGTAGCACCTTTGACTTGGAATCTGTTTGAAGAATTATTTTTGAAAAAGTACTTTCCAACTCTCTTTTGATAGGGACAAGTCAAAGAATTTCTAGAGCTAAAACAAGGGTCTATGTCGGTAACCCAGTACGCCAACTTCTTCAAAGGATTGAGCTGATTTGCTGCGACCATCAGACCTGATGAAGAATCAAGGGGACGGAAGATCGAGTGGGGCCTAGAATTCTCTATCCGAACTAGAGTCATTTGCTTACAGCTTCCAACTTACACTCAAGTAGTACAAGCATCCCTATTGACTTAGCTGACTTTGAAAGGAATTGGAACCAAAGAAAGGAAAATACCAGCTCTGGAGGACCAGTAAAAAGCAACCGAGTGTTTGTTCCAAAGAAGCTATATAAATAGGAGAACATACAAGAAAGGCCAAGGGACTCCTTTACCAAATCTATAGTCTTCTTTAAATGTCACCAACCAGGACAAAAGAGCTCTGAGTGCTCGCGCCTAGGATGAAGGACTCTGAACAACCACTCCTAGGAGTGGAAGTAACCACAGAACCAACCACCAAAGTACCCGCAGTCTGTTCAGGTCACCGAACAAAAAACTAACCAACTAAATAGGAAGGAAAGGCCACCGCTAGACAAAAACCAAAGGCCCCAGCGAGGACGCATCTTTTCTTTTCAGGAGGAGGAAGTAGAAGGCACCCAAGTTATGCAAGATACGTTTGTGTTTGTTCAATACCTTAGAGAAAGTATTGTTTGATTCTGGAGCAATCCATTCTTTCATATCTTTGGCATATATGTAATCTCTGCTGTTGGAACCTAAATTGTTAAAGCAGACTCTAAGCATCGATATATCCTTAGAATATCACACGTGAGTAAACTTTTCTTGTAGAACGTGCACATTCAGAGTACCGACACCCTTGTGCCATGTGACCTACGAGACATAAATTTTAACGAATGCATTGTGATTCTTGAAATGGACTAGCTCTCCAGACGTCACGCTATCGTCGATTGCTAGCAGAAGAATATATGGGCATGAGTAGAGAATAACACTATCATACGGTTTCAAGGAGAATGACGTGAAAATTTGACAGCAAGTAACACGGAGGTATGAAGATCAAGTAACTTCAATGGATGATTAGCTTATGTGCTCGTCGATACAGTGCCCTATTAGCCATCGAGTTACCACGAGTTGTATGTAAATACATGGACGTAACTTCGTGGAAAGCTCAGTAAAGATCCAAAGCAAGGTGTTATGAAAGAAATGCAATTCTTTTGATAAAAGCTCCAAGGATAGCACAACGAAAGTGAGGAAGCCAACTTGAAGCCGAGAAGGCACAATGCTAGCATATCAACCTTTCACACGATGAAGTACGGGATGAAATTTCGAGAACAAAATTTGTTTGAGGGGGATAGTTTGTAACAACCTAGTTCGAACCCTAGTGGCAACAACATGGTTTACATGACCCATGTAAAGACCTAGCCCAAACCCTAGACATTAGTGACAGGTAGCCCATGAGGACATAGAGCATGGAAGAAGTTCAAAACCCTAACTCAACTCGAAAACTCTAAATTCAGCCCGAAAACCCTAAAAAGGTCCAAAACTCAGGCAAAAAAACTTAAATGCCTGGAGAATCTACAAACATTCTAAATGAAATAAATATCAATAAATATTGAATTAGAAATTAAAAATCCTCATAAGTAGGGTACAACAACCGTTTTGCCTATAGTATTACAAAAAGCCTTAAAAATTTAAATTTTGACACATGGACAACTTAAATTAAGGATTCAAGTACAATTAAGTAGTAAAGGACAAAATAACATCAAAAATGTCAAAATTATCCCTTAGTTGCTGATCACCTTAGGAAGAGTGCCAAAAAGTAACTTTTTGCTTTTTTGTTTAACTTAAAATGATGAGAAAGGTATTAAGTCAATTCTTATGATGATCCAATATTTGTTGAAGAAGTAATATACATAATAATATAGTGTTATAGGTTAATAAAAAATAAATAAATTATTATTGAAGTTCATACACAACAAAATAAGTCAAAAAGTCATATATTGTCAAAATAGCTTAATTTGACTTAAAAGACTACATCTATTTAATTAATTGCTATAAAAACTATGATAATACATGAGAATATTAAATTTATCATAAACATACTAAAATAATAGATTTTAGTAGAAAAAGATACCAAAAAATATATCAAATTAGCTTTTAATGTATTTTCTTGCACAATAAGGGCACGAAAATTGAGAAAAATCCCTTGATTGATGGGGGATCAAATTTTTATCCCCCAAACTGACCCCTAACTATATTTATCTTCCCCATATCTGATTTCTAGCCCTCAAAAGTTGAAACATCATAAATCAACTCAAGTCTCATTTATGAAAAGAAGAAAAAAGTCTTTTTTTTTGTACTTTTTGTCCCCTTTATGTCCCCTAACCCTTGTCTATATAATCCAAGCCATACATTCTCTTCTCCACTTGATATTTTTGTGCAACAGAGGGAGAGAAATCAGACCTATTTCCCTTGAGTGTTTATGAGAGTTTGAGAGAGAAAAGGAAGAAAAAAGAAAGAAAAGAAAAGAACTTAGGAGATTTTCTAAAACTAAGTCCTAATCCATCATCCACCCTCAATAGATTTGTCAAACAAGTAAATAAAACCTCTAAACTTTATATCAAATATTTTTCAAAATATCCACCAACACATCCCTTTAAACACTCTAAAAATCGAGAATCGAAAACAAATCGAAAAGGCGTCATAGTTGGAAATTTGGAGCTGTTATGTTAATGGATGATATGAGATGTTGTTGTGTATTGTTATCTTTGAGTTTGATAACTTCTAAGTGTGCTGAAACCTTGATATTAATGTCTAAAACACAAACATGCAAATAAATGGGACAAAAACTTGACATAACAAAAGTAAGAGACTTGGACCCTAAGAGACTTAACTTTTGAGAACATAGATATTTCTGTCCTGAAATTTGGAACACCATAACTCAATGTAAAAAATTGATCTAAGCATGTTCTTTAGGTTCAGATTTATGTTTTTGTATTATCTTTCATCCAAAGTTGGTTTCAACTCATTTTCATAAGTAAAACTTGAGATATTTCAATTTTACCAAAGTGTGTTGTTTTTTGACCAATTAACACTACCAACCTAAGAACCCTAGTTTTCAATGTGATTGAAACTTTGGTCAAAACATTGAAGTTATATATAACATGTATAGCTATCTACCCACCAAACATGAGCACAAAATAGTGAGTTTCGATAGCTCAAAACCCCTTTGAAAGTCTCTATTGAGTTTTAGCCCTCAAAGGGCACTTCTGTCACAAATGTTTGTGTAGAACAAAACCCCTATTTTTAGTGACCTACTCCCAAAGTGATCTAAATGAAAATGTTAGCTAACATATTAAAGTACTTGATAACCAAAAATAAGACCTTAAACCCTCGGGATGATACCCCAAAACCATTTCAAACCCTCTATCCAAAACCAGCTCTACTGAGTTTTGGCGGCTGACAAAACCTATTTTGTAAAATAGTTAAAAAGTCTAACTTGTTCCAAACAAATACTCTTATCTCTAAACATGAAACTATAGGGGACATGGTGAACTAGAACATACTCCAAAATGGACTCATTTGGACTTGGTCTGATACCCCAAAGCTGAGACCAACAAAAGCATATTTTTGGTAAAATCTTGAGAAAAGTACTGAACTGTTTTTGCTTATGATATTTTGTTCACCCCTTTGCCTTAGGTTTCGGCCTTAGTGTTAAACATGAAAGTTGTAGAAAATACTTTTATCTAAATGCGATTTAAAAATCATAACTTTGATTCCAAATCTAGATACCCCAAAACCTTGTTGGCCCTTTTAATTTAATACTCGATTTTTTGCCCTAAAAGTTACTAAGTGTGAAATTGAGTACCATTTTCTATGAGACATGAGTTTTATATGTTGATTGATTTAAATTAGTTAATTAGTGTTTTAAGTGAATGTATGATGATTTAGAACTCATGCTACCAACTTTGAATCATATCTTGAGAATTGTAACTTGTATTTCACATACTTGTACCTTATACTTTGTGAGTTGTACCGTGAACTTTGCTATGCTAGTTGATGCCATGATATCGATTATTGCACTTGCGGTAATGGTAAACGTTATAAACATTGTCACTTGCATCCTGGCATATTAGAGTTCATCTATGCAAACCGTTGATGGGATGGGCTGTATTGAGTTGTCTTTCTTGATTTTAAGTCCAAGGCATCTCTGATTGCCATTTTTCAAAAATATTTTGGGATGAATTCCGCTTGTACACTCTGGGTATGTCCCCAATGTTACAAATTTTCTTTATACACTATGGGCATGTCTTCGGTGTTTGAAATAGTTTATCATGGATATTGTTGGGCACCATGGGTTCATCGCTAGTATTCTTGTTTTGATAACTTAGACATTGGTTTAATACTAAGCGAGCATCCTGGTCTTAATATGGGTAACATAAAACAAAGTCCCATCACGACATTGACAATAAATCTTTGAGACGGCAATAATAACAAAATCCCATCATGGCATTGACAATAAATCTCTGAGGCGGTAATAACAACAAAGTCCCATCATGGCATTGACAATAAGTCCCTGAGGCAGCAATAAAACCATGTCCCATCACGGCAATGACAATAAGTTCCTGAGGCGGCAATGATAGTAAGTCCCTACAGGCAATAGAATTTAGTCCCAAAGAGCAACTCCTGTTTTTATTTTTAATGAATGTCGGGTTGGACACTTGCATCACATCCATTACATCACATACTTGTGCACTTGTTCTTATATATGATTGCCATGCTATAACTATCGAATTCGTCTGTCTCCTTGATTATAAATTGTACTGGGTGTTATATGATATGCGTTATGATGAATTTTGAGCCGTGAGAATAGTTAGAAGGTTAGAGGGCTTTGCTTCTGGGTTTTGGCTCATGGTATTCGTGCCACAGGCGAGGAGGAGTTCTTGGAGGAAGTCATCCCAGAGGGTGGAGAAGAATTTAAAGAGCTGGGTGAGTTTCAGGAGCATATGGACCCCGCTATTGCATTTTGAGGATTCGATACCTTTTTTTTTGTTCTTTTGTTTTAATTTCCTTGCGACTCTTGTAATATCTTTAAAATCCTTAGTGAAACTGTAATCGTTATGTACTTTTGAATAGTTCAAAACTCTTTTATGATATAATAATTAACGTATATAAATATGAATAAATTGATAGAATTATTTTTTATTTATATTTATGTTTGTCCCGACGTGCCCGGAGGATGGGGCGTCACAAAAGAATATGATCACAGTCTTCGAGAACCAAGTTTTAAAACAAAGAAACAAAATTTTCAAAAAATTTCCTAGACTGCTTGATCGGTCAAAAGACAGCTTAAGCGGTCCTTGTAAGCCCACTGGTTCTTTTTCACTCGAAACACAAAAAATAAAACAAAATGTTTTCTATGACCGCTCGAGTGGTCTTTCATGCGGTCTGACTTTAGACTCTTTTTCAAAACACCACCCTTGAAAGCTCAACACTTAAACTTTTTTTCCTTCCATTTGAAAACCTTCAAGGAATAACAACCCAACAAAAATAGGTTCAAAACCCCCCTCGAAGCACAAGTTTGATATAAAGCATAAAACCAATCAAAACGATAACTGTAACATATAAATATGAAAACATACAACTAACCCATGGTTCCTCTCACAACCATAGAACATACATGCATGGATAATCATGGCCTTGAGGCTTGTATAACATGTTTTCAAGTACAAAACTTATAACTTCATTACATGATCCAAATACACAACGGTATTAACAATCGATCAACAAAAGTAATTTTTTCTTCACCTCCTTCGAGGCTCATCGAGATCTATTCACGTGATCAAATTCACCTAAAAGTTTTTAAATCCCACAACGTGAGCCGAAGTGCAATAGGAACAGACTAGCATGAATTAAAAGCATAACATGTAATCACAAATTATATGAACAACTCGGCCACACAAGTCTTAAAACAGTTTTTCATCTTTAAAAACCACAAGTTTTCATATAATTCCATGACAACTGACACTTTAACAATATAAACCACATAATATTTTTTAACCAGGTTTTCGCAACCCACAATTATTCAAATGATGCAATTGTTTACGAGCTTTCACCGTAAGACCAATATCCGCCCTCAATAATGCATTTCTTTACGGGCTTGCTCCACATAACTAATATTCGCCCACAATAATGCATGAATTAACAAAACGTTTGCACGCACCTAGCCATGTACAAACATCAAAACATACATAGCAATGTCATCCATCTTACCATAGAGACCGAACAATGTTAAAAACATGGCTCAACCTCGAAGATTAGCTCTAATCCTCCAAAACTACATTTTCACAACATACACATGAATTCTTCCAATTTTCAAAACTCATCCCTTTGAAAACAACTGACACACACGTTCACCAACTTTGTAGTAAATCACAAAAATGCATAACAAGCTTTTTATCCAACCGAACATGGTTTAAACACAAAGTTAAACATTTATAGCATTTTAAAATAGTAAAAACACATATAAATCACATGTAGCACTCTTTTAAAGCAAGACAGTCTAGAATCCTACCTCCAAGAGTTAGAAACTCGACACTTTAAACACCAACGAGAAACTGAAGTCGCCAAAATGAGATTCTATTCTGATGAACGCGAAACCCATGGTGTGTATAACAAGGATCAACTATCTCCATGCTAAGAACCAAGCCCAAACCAAGTTGAAAGTTAGAGAGAAAGCAGAGCGTTTGGATGTTCTTTCAAGAGAGAAAGGAAGAAGCTTACAAAAGAAGCTTCAGTGTGAGAACCAATGCCACTAGCTGGCATTTAAGCACCCCACGCAGACAGACCGCTCGAGCAGTCTAAAGACCGATCGAGCGATCTTTCCTAGAAAAGTTTTTCAACTTTCTATAGCAATGCCCGACAAGATCGGGATTGTAACCCACATGCACCCTATCCAACCCAAGGATAAAACAAATAAAAACATGATTTTTTGTTATGATTAAAATAATAACCAACACGTTACATATGAACATAACAAAAACAAAGGGAACCAGGTCTCACAACGCTTCCCCCCGTGGTTTTCGTTAGTTGATTATCGTTCATTGGACAAACAACACCAGTACCCAACTCATCGGTATTGTTGATCTCATGGAGGAAATCTCAACCATTGATGACT
>JAOTRH010235674.1:0-10012 GCA_034768845.1 Heliamphora exappendiculata | reverse complement strand
GTTACGATTCTCCAATAACTCATACCGGTAGAACCCTGATATATTTTTTTAAGTCTTGAAAGACAAAAATAATATATCAAGAATGATATGAAAATTAATTTAAACTGGTTCAGCCTACCTGCATATATATAGGGCTACAGTAGGGACCTAGATAGTAATTATGAGTAAGAATTCCAGTGGAACACAGATACCTACGGACGATTTCTGCAATTATGGATAGACGCAGCGGTTTCTGTAACATCTATAAAATACTGAATTACAGTTCACACTACTAAAGAACTATAATTGTACTCTAACTCATAATCTCAATACCTTCTTGTATTGAGCTCATGTTATTAAATGCTTACCATTTTTTTCCGCGTTAAGATTTTTCGATATTCGTCAATTAAATTTAATTACTGACAATTTAATTTAATCGGCATCTTGATATTCCATAAGCCCTTTCACTTAACTTATTTGGCTGTCGAATAATTAAATCTACCTGCAGGGTTTGGTCCGGTCAAAACTTATAAGAGTGTCTGCATTCTCATCAGCAACTAGAGTTTCCTCCGACAGGCATCTTGCTAGATTCAGAGTGATGAGATAATACACCAATTTCTATTGCCATCTCTTAAAGTCAGCTCCTCTTCTAAACTTTCTTGACTTGTCCACATGAGACAACGGAACAGTTGAAACACCAAGCATAAGAGCGACTTATTTTTCCGGAGCAACTTGCTTTTCAGAAGCACTTTGTTTTTCTATCAACATGTTCCCTGAAATAAGATCAATTCACATATTAGATCTTTACAATATCGACAATAAGAATATATTAACAATCTAAACTTAATTTTTCCAAACATAGTTCATCATGTGGCGGGGTCCCAGGTTCCAAGGGGCAGCGCCCCAAGGCGGGAGTCTGAGCCGATCAGATCTCTGTTATGATCATTGCTCACAGTAATGTGTCGACACAGAAAGGAAATGGTTAATGCCAACAAAAAAAGGATCAACACAAGTAGGAAATGTGTCGACTCATACAACAAATGTGTCACACAAACATAGAAAAGTGTCAACACAAACAATTCAGGCGTCAACACAAATAGAGAAAGGTGTCAACACAACCATCAAAGGTGTCAACACAAAGACCCCAAGTGTTGACACAAAAGAACTGAGAGATTCAACGCAAATAGAAACCAGCGAATGTGTCGATACAAACAGAGAAAGATGTCGACACAAAAGAATCGAGAGTTCCAACCAAATATAGGTATCGACACAAATAGAGAGAGATGTCAACACAAAAGAATCAAGAGTTCAACTCAACAATAACAGAAGGAAATGGGTCGACACCAATAGAAAATGTGTCGATACAAGCAGCCAAAAGTGTCAAAAGTGCCGACACAAATAAAAAGGTGTCGACACAAACGACTAGATCTCCAAATTTCATAATAGCGACTGAATGATGGCGGAGAAAAAACCACTGTAGTTTGGATTATTCTGAACACATTAATCTGAACAAGATAATGTTCTCATACTGTAATGAATCCATTAAATCCATAAACCTGAACATACTCACAGAATATGCTAGAAGTATAAACATGTATTTTCTGATCAAGAAAAAAAATGAGAATCCAAACCGAGCAGGTTTTAAAAACTGAATCATTCTTAAGATTGTTGGAAGAAATAACACGCCACAAGATACATGGTATGTGATCCAGAAAATATATCTTTATTAACTTTCAATAATTACAATAAATAGAATTTACAGAAACAAAATTGTAGAAAATAATATGAACAGAATATGCAAATCGAGTCTTGCAAACGTAGTTTCCTTAAGAATGATTCACCGCCTACCGAGAGTGTTGTAAGTTTTCCACCGGCGTCACTATCCCAGGATAAAACGGTTGACCCGAACGTTGGAACACCACCAAGGATCGGCTACAAACGTACCTCGTCTGTCTTTCTCTCTCACACATAAAACTTGCAATCTTCCAATACACTTTTCTCTCTTACCACTGTGCATTGCTGTCTCTTCTCCTCTTCAGAAAAGGCAAGCTTATAAAGAATTTATGTCATGGGCGTTACACCAGAATTCAATTACCAATTGAATAGCCAATTGAATTAGCAATTGAATTCCGGTATTGAATCCAATTGAATTCTAAAATTCAATGGCCACTTGAATTCAGAATTGCGATTGAATTCAGTCAGAAATACCAATTGAATTCAGCCAAATGAATTTAGGAATTCCAACACTCTTTTGGTCATGCATGTGTCTTATCGTGCACATTTGCATGCACCCTTATTATTGGGTCTAGGCTTTGGCATTATCATCACACCTACTCACCATTGTATCTATAACAATCAACCCCCTCCCTTTCATTCTCTGTGATGCCCCAAATTTTGTGTCATGCATGTTCTTATCATGGATACACATTTGCATGTGTATTATCATGCACATTTGCATGCCCCTTCCCAGTACTCTTAAATATACATGAATAATAATTATTTCAAGATTAAGAGTATAAGCACTCATAATAATTATAGGATGTAAATTAATTTATATAGTCAGTATAAAATTAATTATCCTAATTTAATTCTGTTGAATACACATAAAGTGTACTAGTATAATGAGTCAGAATAATTATCAAAATAATTACTGTTCCTTGTAATTAAAACAGATCTACTCAAATATTGTGTTACAGTTGTACCAATAGTTTGTACAATTCCATCTAAAATTGTGAACCAAAAACATATATTCTACAACAATCGATAATATCGTTTTCTGGGTGTAAATCGAATTTTACACACCAGGTTAAATACTGTGTAGAATAAAAGACGCCAAAGCACAATATTAAATAAATAATAAAACGCATATATTGCTTATTAGGATTTTAATAAAATGAAAAAACTTATTTTATTAATAAATAAAGTTAAATATTCAAACCAAAATCATGGCTTTTAGTATATAACCCTGATAATCTCACACTAATACTCAAAACTATACTGTCATACATCTGACTCTCATGCCCTCTACATAACTGTCAAAAATCTTAACTGGTAAGCACTTTGAAAAAGAATCTGCAAGATTGTTTGCTAATGTAATCTTAGTTACGGCTACATCACCTCCCTATACGATCTCTCGTATTATGTGATATTTACGCTCGATGTGTTTTTCTTTCTTAAGGCAAACACATATCTTGAGGTAAATTTTTAGGAATTCTTATCTGACTTAAAATCCGAGTCTATGTACCCCAAAGGTACTAAACTGTTACGTCCCTAAATCCGAAGAATCTCCCTAGCTGAGATACTGACATACATTCAACATTTGGGAAAAGCATCATCATATAAAAATCTTTACATTTCATATGCATTAGACTTAAGGCCTTACAACCCAAACATAAAAATGATAATATAATCAAATGATACAAATTACATGGACTCATCTTATAAAAGATAATCAACACCCCGTCCCTTGCTATTAAACAATTGAAGTGCCTCAAATACCTGAAACATGTATTAAACAAACACCATGAGCTAAGGCTTGATAGAATACGACTAAGTAAGGATAAAAGCATGATATGTAAAAATGAAAGTTTTAAACCATCACCATGGTATATCCAAGAAAAATTCCCAACCAAGCTGTTAAGAGCTCCAAAGAACATATTTTTTTGTAATATACAACCAATCAATACCACCTTTCACCTTTTACCAATCCTCAACAAATTTCGCAACTCGTACTTCCACAATTCTCACTTCACGGACTTATTAAACTCCGTAACACTGCTTGAACCAATGTATTGCCCTGATTTTAAACTAATAAAATCTAAGCAAGAAATAGAAAAATCTTTCCAATAAAGATAACTGTCTCTTTTGAACACAACCCCTGAAAAATATTAAATTCGTAACCCAAAAGTAATTTAAACATACTTAGAAAAAACCCCATTCTAAAACAAGTTTTCAAGAAAAAGTTGCTCAGCGGAGCCCACTCGAGTGGACTCCTCACTACTCGAGCAGTGAGACACCCGAGAACAACTGTCCAAAAATTGTGAGATTTTCTAAATTTTGGAAATACAATCACTTTTTCTCCTCCTTTAGACATGATTTTAACCAAGAAAAATCCAGATGTTAAAATATGCATTTGAGATAAAAATAACCAGCTTCTACTATAAAACCCGAAATTAAACTTTAATATCAAAGCATCATTAAAAGAGTAAAGCTTTCAACCCAACCAACAGACGAGCGTTCTCTCATGCATGCATAACAAGAATATACGGCATTAGAGCCTTACAACACGGGTGTTCTGACCCCTATTACAATATTCCGAATATTCAAAAAGGTAAGCTTTACATCTTTACAATTCCCTTCTCAAAAGACACTAACATGAATGTAACCCTATCAACCACTCAAAAAGGATCCAGCTACAGTCGTCTCAGTCTAAGATCTTCTTTCCGCCATCACCTAAAATATTGTTAAATACATGAACTGAAACTTGTAGGAACAAGACTAGCATTGAATATATGTATGACATGTGAATGTGGTAATGCAGGACACACACATAAGTTTAATCAAAATCATATCGTTTGTCCTAAGATAAATTTTCAATGCATAACCGAGTTTTGTGTAAAGGGATTATTGTTCCATACTTCTTTATTTATGTGAAATTAACCACTTTACCATTCTCAATAAACCCAACACATTTTATCATTCTATCGCATTCTCTAAATAAGATTTTACCAATCCAATCATTTACCACGCACGCACACCCGCATGCACACATGCTTTGTTGATATTTTTCATATTCCACCAACTCGTGGTTCACAAACATAAGCACTGACGTCAAACGAGCGTATAGACCCACGTAACATTACAATCAACCCGGCCACACAAATCCCATAAAGTAACATGACGTTCTATACCCCGATACGACTAAGGTCCTTTCTCGGTTGCTAGCCGGCGGGCAGAGAATTCAATCTGCACAGTTTTTTTGTTTTTCACCAGGGAGCAACTCGTTCCCAAACTTAAATGATCCTTGGATTCTAAAATTGGTCATTTTCGATACATCAAATCATAATACCCACGCGCGAGTCCAACCCAAATAGCCCCTCTCGCTAAACCCATATCATTACATGTTTTCTTTTTTCTTTTTTATATTTTCGATATTTAGGGTTCAAACCCCGAATTAACCATCTACATGGTTTAAATTCACTAATTCACCGATTTTATACAACAAAATCCACATTTTTTACTTAACATCATCACGTGTCACATAAATTCATGGAGGAGATATGTAATAGGTTATCACAACCCTCAATTTGGCCAACAATTATATCGATTTTAACATACCGATTCTTTAACCCCAAAACCCTCAATTATCATAGTTTAAACCCAAATACCAAACCCTAATTCCTCATTTCTCAATCCAACCGGAATTAACAACAATGTAAAGATTGAATCATGTTAAATCCCCCATAGATCTAAGATTTAACCTCCATTAATATCAAACCCAAACCTAGGGCTTCAAAAACATTATTTTCATGTTTTTATATTCATAAACTTAAAGATACGATACATATCACGAAGATATTCAAAAAAAGTCTTAGATCCTACCTTAGAGATACTAGATCCACACAAAAAAGCCTCAAACGAGATCCAATCACGAGAATCTCCAACCACGCGGTGAGAATAAAGCTTCTAACTTCTAGTTTGAAACTCACACTGGCGAAAGATCAAAATGGAAGCAAGAAATCGTCTTAAGAAGAGCCAAGAAAGCTCCAACACTCTCCAAACACAAATCCTAGCTCTCACTTTTGCTTTAGATATATATATATATATATGAAAAGAATGAGAAAAGAATAGCCCTTACGCGACTTTTAAAAAGTCTGCTCCCCAGCAATCCGCTCGAGCGGTCCCCTTATCCAGAACCTCTTTGCCACTTATTCGCTCGAGTGGGCTCCCCCATCACTCAAGCGGTCAACGCTGGAAGACAAACCAAACAAAAGTTGTCAAAATCAAGCCGAGACATAAGCTAAACGCCTCACAGCGATGTTCCTATGTATTACCCCATACTTAACCGTTGTTACCAAATCGATACAAGCTCAAGCTTAGATTCTCATACAAGATTGACACTTACAAACGTTTTCATCGGACATAGCATACTCATTTGTTATTAATACAAAAAAACAACAAGGGACCGAGTCCCTACAACCAAGGTTCCATACAATCAAAGTTTTCATATGGTTATTATACCTTAATTGCTAAAAACCACCACACAAACGCAAAACTCAACTTGGACTAAATACACCACATAGGCTACAAATGCTACACTGGCTAGAAACTCAATAAGTACATAGTCACCTACACTAATCCCAAGCACATTACTCACCACGGTATAACGCATATATAAAATTCATAAATTTACATGCAAAATTATAAAGAGTGTATATATAAAGTTTTAATTTTAATTAATGATTTGGTGGGGCCATCCAGGGGTATATATATATATATTCTCTTGGATTTAAACATGGGTCAAAAAAGTAAAGATTGTTGAGCTCATCTTTAAAATTTTGTTGAGAGCTTGACCCATGGATTTTCTTAAAAATTCTATGCGCTTAATTAAATAATTGGGCCCGTACTTGAGTTGGTCCTTCATTCCTGTTTGGGCTTACTTTTAGTTTTGAGCCTTGTGTATTTGGATCTTATTTAATACTTCGGGCTTATAAAAAGAATTAGAATTTGGGCTTGATAAAAGACTTTCTTAGCCCTTCTATTGATTTTGGACCTTTAATGGTCGTTGGACTTTTCATTAATTTTCTTGGGCCTCATTTAGCACTAAACTTTAAATAAAATTTGCGCCTTACTTGGATTTTGGGATTTATGGAAGCTTTTGGACTTTTAATAAAATTTGAGCCTCATTTCATTTTGGGCTTATAGGGACTCTGGCCACATAGAGTCTTGGGTCTTTATTTAGTTTTGGACTTTCTTGGTTTGGGCTTCTTCTTTATATTTGGGTCTTTCTTTTTAGTTTTGGGCATAGGTCCACTAAGTTCTCAATATAAAATTATATCATCTTCATACATTGTGTTTTAGAGTTTTACGAATTATAAGGAAAACTATTGTTTCTATTAATATTCTATTTTGGGATGTCATATTCAAACCTTGTAGAATTTTTCATCTCGATATATGGTAATTTTTTATTTCTTTTTCGTACTTTTAGAATTTTAACACTATGGATATTATCCAAAATTTGGGACATCACATGGCTAATAAATGGTGGTGTCAAGGAAATGATATGTAAATGTGCTGAGTCATTGATTTGTCTCTAACCACGTGCAATCCTATCCATTCCAACTCTATCTTGTGAAAAGTCCTAATAATTCACCATAAGTTGGAATAACAAGATACGAATTGTCCTCTAAGTTAGAATCTTTAAGAAAAATCCAATTTTTAAGATGTTTGCTCCAAAATATTTAAAAATACTAAATTGAGTAACATAGCTTAAAAAATATTTTAATTATTTGTTTTTAACGAAAGTTATTCAAATTTCTCATATATTTTAAGGGTATAAAACTTAAATGTTGATGGGTCGCTCCACATTTTAAGAGCTACAATGAGGCCATTTTTATCTTTTTGCCCTTTGTCATTCTAGCATTTCACCCCACTTGTGAACCTCTGGGTGAGAATGTTAGGGATCAAATCCGTAGGACGTCCTAAACAATCTCACACTACTGTGGGTTCGTTGCCAAAAAACTATCCCAAACTACTTAAGGGTTTTTTTTTCTTTTCTTAAGTGGGACAAATAATTAATTCATTCATTCATTTTAGTTTTGGTTTGGATTTTCTACTTTTTTTATTTTTCTTAAGTATGAAATCTTAAAAGTACAAAGATAGTGATCAAAATTTAAAAATCCCTGAAAGACGAATATAAATTAATTTTCTATAAAATTAACTTATTTTTTAGTTAAAAAGAATTTGAAATGCATCCACCTTTTATCTTATTTAAATGTTTAACCTAAAAGTACATTGGTTTTTCAAAGAATTTAACTTAGACTTAAAAAAACACTCAATATTAAAAACTCAATTAATATGACCTTTTTTGTGAAACATTTAATATGACCTTTTAAACACCTTAAACATTGCGAATTCTCTAAATATATCAGCGAGTATTACACAAATAAATTAGCAAGAAAAATTAACATTTAGTTACCATTTATGGTTATTTGTTTTGCTAGCTTAGGTTATTCTAAAACAAAGTGGGAAACACATTTAGGTCCATTTACTAACAATTACGAAATTATCCTTTTTTATTTAGTTTTTTTGACCACCATAACTTAAAAATAGGCTCCCATATATGGAAAAATAATAAGTATAAGGATTTATCTTAGGCTGCCAATTGAATTGCTTTATTTACTTATCCAAAAAAAGAAATTCAATTGCCTGCAATAACCAATAGGTCATGTGTATGTATACATATATATGCATACCATAACTTAGTTACGAATACAAAATAAGCAACATAAACACCATAATTTTGATATTTCAAAGATACAATGAGTCAATTCTATATATGAAAAAATAATAAGTACAAGGATTTATCTTAGGCTGCCAATTGAATTATTTCATTTACTCATCCAATAAAGGAAATTCAAATGCCTGCAATAACCAATATATATATATATATATATATATATATATATGCATACCATAACTTAGTTACGAAGACAAAATAAGCAACATAAACACCGTAATTCTTATATTTCAAAGGAACAATGAGGCAATTCTATATATGAAAAAATAATAAGTACAATGATTTATCTTAGGCTGCCAATTGAATTGCTTCATTTACTCATCCAAAAAAGAAAATTCAATTGCCTGCAATAACCAATAGGTCATGTGTATGTATATATATATATATATATATATATATATATGCATATCATAACTTAGTTACGAAGACAAAATAAGCAACATAAACACCATAATTCTGATATTTCAAAGATACAATGAGGCAATTCTATATATGAAAAAATAATAAGTACAAAGATTTATCTTAGGCTGCCAATTGAATTGCTTCATTTACTCATCCAAAAAAGGAAATTCAATTACATGCAATAACCAATAGGTCATGTCTATGTATATATATATACGCATACCACAACTTAGTTACTAAGACAAAATAAGCAACATAAACACCGTAATTCTGATATTTCAAAGATACAATGAGACAATTCTATATTTTCCTTTTCATCATAATATCGCACATCACTTGTGGAACCATGGGTGATCATGTTACTGTTCATATCATTAGTGGCGTTCCAAACAACCCCACGCTTCTACAGGTTCGTTGCCAATCCAAAAACAATGACATTGGAACGCACACGCTCAGCAATGGTCAAGAGTTCGCCTGGAACTTCACTCCTAATATTTTCTTCACCACACTATATTTTTGTCATTTTTATTGGGGCACCCTAGACAAAAGTTTTGCTGTTTACGATGATCGTTTGGACGGTTATTGTAACAATGGTCAGCACGTGGATTATGATTGCTACTGGGTTGCAAGACCCGACGGTTTCTATATAAGCAGTGATAATAAGAACTTCACAAAAATAAACAACTGGACTTGATTTCAAGATTCTGTAATGAAAATCAATACATCCACCATCAGCTTTTGCTTATTTTATCAATAAACTAAATGAAAATATTATAATAAATTGTCTTCAAATTATACAAAAATATTACTTGGAGATGTTATCTATTTTTAGTCTCTTTTTTTTTTTTTTAATTTTGGAAGGCATAAACCCCAACAATTCCCTTCTATTGTGGTTTTTAGTTATGCTACCAATACATTGCATAAGATTCGGCAAGCATGGAGAAGCCAAGATTGCATATCCTAAAGTATGTCAAGCAACCTATTCTAAATGATGAGCACCACTAATACACTTTTCAAAAGAAATTTCAAGTCAACGTTCACTTGCGACAGAAAAGAACTAAACCAACTTGAAATATTTTTGTATTTTCTCTATTTTAATTTTTTTTTATAAGG
>JAOTRH010235663.1:0-10012 GCA_034768845.1 Heliamphora exappendiculata | reverse complement strand
CAGTTGGTTATTACTCTTTTGTGGTTAATTAGTATTTTTCTTATTCCACCCATGTAAGGTCTCGACTTTGAGAATGCGCAGGGCCTTACAACTATGTGTGGGAAGAAATCAAGCATTTAATCCATGAATGCCGGAAAAGTAAATATATGGAAAGAATAGAAAAAAACTACGGGCTGTGACTGTAATTCTAAAGAACTCTCCAAAATCAAATCGTTTCATTTGATGAAATTCTAGCAAGGAAATTAAAACTAATAAGTCAGAGGAATTTAAAGATTCAGCATAATCAAAGCTATGATAGATTTGGTCAACTCATCTAAGAAGCAACACAATGAAAGCTAGGATAAAATCGGCCGAAATAATCTGAAGATTTAGTTCGATCAATTTTTAACTAATGAAGACATTCAGATGGTCTCGAATTGATTGGAAAACATATTTAAAGTTTGAACCAACTCCAATGTGATGGAATGGAAGATTCAGCAGATATGATTCTCCAAAGTGATGGACTGGAAAACATTCAAGGTTTGAATCACGTAAAGAAACGAAGATTCAGCAGATGTGATGGAATGGAAGATTCAACGGATATGATTCTGCAAAGGCCAGCAGATGTGATGCAATGGAAGATTCAACGGATATGATTCTGCAAAGGCTAGTGAATCAACTCCAACATTCAGAAATTGACTGGAAAATATATTTAAGATTTCAAGATTCAGTTGAATGTGTATGGTCATACAAAACACTTGTATGGATACAACCATACAGGTATGCTATTGATATGTTGATATGGAAAAAAATGGAGTAATGCATTATAACAAATTTGTTAATAGTTTAATCCATTAAGAACATATACTACAAAGCACAATTTAATTTCAAAAGCAAGGTACACACCAGAAATTTACGTCCTTACATTAAAAAACTTACAAACTAAAGCTTATTTCTAAAATTATGCTAAGCATAGAAAAAAGTCCTGTAAACCTAACTTCGTCTTGTATAAAAGCTAGTAATATTCCAGGTGAGTACGCTATGGGTATGTACTATGTACCCCTGGAGTTTGAAAAGAATTCAAGAAATAAGAAAAAAAATTGGGTAAGAGTTTCGCATTCGTGTTACGCATATAGAGAAACTATATTGGGAAAGTATTGATACCCAATATATACCTAGTATGGGTACAACATGTTTCTTAAAATAATGGTCATGCTATATGTGTATGAGTTAAGATTAAAACACAAAAGCGAATCATGTGTTTCATATAGAGAAAAACTATATTGGGTATCACTCCATTTAATAACTGCTTGATACTTGCTTACCCAGTTGCCCTTCAAATTTTTTTTTATAACTAGCACGCCATCTTGGCTGGAAACTAATAAGTTGGTTTTTCTCCATATTATCTGTATCTTGTTATCTCTCTTATATTGAGTTAGCCCCATTTGCATTTCAGTCCATTTGATACATCTACTTAAATTTCTTTTCTTTTCTTTTTTCCAGTCAACCCAATTCAACCCGTTCTTGTGTCGCCATTTAACAAAGAATAATTCATTAAATATAGAGGATGAGAGAACAGAATCTGACTACGTGGGCTCAAACATCCTCCAAACAATAGTTTAGAAATTTTGCCTAACAACCCCAAGATTGCAGGGCAGCCCCACTATGTATCTTCTTTCTAATGTTGCCTTTCTGTTATATTCACCATCTTCCCACTTAATTACACTTCCAAAACTCCTGTCCACCTTGCTATTGCCATAATACTAGGTCTAGGTACATGAAGTACAAGTTCATAACCAAAAAGCAGGTTCATGAAATGACAATGTCAGATAGCCATTTCAACGGAATGTAATAAAATTCAATTGAGTAAATTTTTCCTTTTTTTTTTCTAGAAGATCACATTCCTATACAAACTACAAAAGTGAAACAATGAAATGAATGAACAGTTCATAATTTTTAGCTTCTATTGAATCTTACAAATGCAAGACATATCATTCAGAGACACCAACCGAACTCTTAGAATCAGATTCGTCAGTGAAATCAACAAGACCTTCGGATTCTAAGCAGCGGCTCAGATGTTTATCCTCCAAATGTTGCTAGAACAAAAACAAAAGGAAAAGGGGGTAAGGCGGTCAAATAATAACCCTTTTGCAATTTTTTTTAACAAAGCACGAATTTTCACGCGAAAGAAAGAGGAAGGAAAATGAAGGAAACTGAAGGTAGTTGGCGTTAGCTTACTGAGAGACAATCTCTGTACTTCTGCCACTCCGAAACGCACTCTTGTTTATCCCAGTGACCCTTCACGAATTTCTCTGAATACCACCTGTTCATGGCATAGTCACGAGAGAGAAGCGCTAGGGTTTGGGGAAAACCCTTTTGTTTTTCTGATTTTAGATAATTACAAAGAAATAAACAAAGGCCCTTGACCTGTTAAAACAATTGTTGTAAGCGGCTCTGAGATGGGCGCATGGCAATGTCGATGAAGACTTCTCTGCAGCTGTATTAATCCCCATTCCAATTTTACCAAATCACATACACTTCACCTACTGGGTCGACTTCAATTGGGACAAGGTCCTTGTTCGTTTCGTTTTGCAAAAAGTCTATTTACACCTAAAAAAGACTACCAACACTTTTACTAAAAATTATTGTGCATTGTTAAGAGATTAATTTTTTTTTAGTTTAAAAACTGAATTATGATGCTTAGCTAGAATGTACAGTGTAGACTTTTAAGTGGTAATAGAATAAGGGACGACCGACCCAAGATTAATATTCAGTGGAGGGATATTTTTAGAACTATAGATATATTTTTCTTTACGGATTATTAGTCATTAGTTTAATTCTTTGCATTTGTCATGCATTTAGTCCATTTAATTTTTTTTTTCACTTCTTAGATCTAATGTTTTAAAAGTTTTAAGGTCTAAGGTACTCTAATTTAATGTTTCATAATTTTATAGACAAAATCATCCTTGTGAACTTGCCGTCCAAGATCTAAATCTGATTCGTGTAGTAGCGAATTTTTCCTGCGGCGTTACTCAGCTTAACCACTATATGTTTATATTTGCGATCGTAGAAGGGCCTATTTGATTGTTCGAGGTCTCTCTCGGTGTCGCGGTAATTTTTGGAGACCAATTTGTACCGAAACTTCAACCTAAATCTGTCGTCAACGCCGTCAAAAAAGGATTCTAAATCTTTGCGCATGTCTTTAGCTTTGGAGTGAACTGGTGTGAGAATTGGATTTCATGAGTTATGCGAGAATTGGATTTCATGAGATGATTTCGTATCGCGGTAATTTTTCTTTCGTCAAATCGATCGATTGCGACTTTAGTGAAAGAAAAATGAAGAGTTTCATGGTGCGGTAATTTTTCTTTTGCCAAATCGATTGCGCCTTTGCAAATTGGATTTGCTGAGTTTTATGCACCAGTGAAGATGAAGCGGAACAGAGTTCATGCACCAGTGAAAATGAAGAAAAACATAAGAGAAATTAGCTCCAAGATAAAGAGGAATAATAACATTTTTTTGTTATGCAAATAGATAAATTTATCTATTTATATATTTATCTATTTGTAAGTAAACAGATAAATTTCTCTATTTGATCTATTTGTGTATTTATTTGTTTGCAAGTAAACAGGTAAATTTATCTGTTTGTTTTGTAAAACAGATAAATATGCAAATATATAAATTTATCTATTTGATTTGCAAATAGATAAATTAATCTGCTTGTTGGGTATTTTTGTCTAATTTTACACAATAGACTTTAAGGTTCCGTTTGTTTCAACGTAAAATATTTTTGAGTAAAATATTTTACCTATTTTTCGGTGTTTTGTTAACAAAATATAAGTAAAATATTTTACATCATAAGCCAAAATTATTTTTCTTTTAAAAAATTCGTAAGTCATTTTGGGTCCTCCCATTAATGTACACACTCCTTCATGGAAATGAGGAACGGGCGTTCTGCCCATTTCGCTTCTTTTGGGTTAGATCTCAAAAAGTCTGCTTGTAGTTGGTCTTTTAAAGAAAAGAAAAAAAAATTAAACTGAACAATAGAAAAAAGAATTCTTGAAAATATTTTTTATATGTCAATCAAACATCAGAAAATAAAATTAAAAAAGATAAATTTTGCAAAAATATTTTACATCAAAAAATATTTTACTTTGAAACAAACGGAGCCTAAGAGTCAAAAGTATTTTTTGTTGGACTTAATATTGTATAAAATGTTATTTATGGACCTTACACCAAAAAGTCCTTTCTTTATTTGACAACTAGAAAGAAAAAATAAATTAAAATGTTACTCAAAAGGTTCATATTCATTTATCATATAAAATTTGAATTTATAATTGGCGCTCTTTCCCTTTCACCAATAGTAACTAGTTAGGGTGGGGCTGAACCGGTTCAAACCAAATATCCAGCAATCGCTTTCCTTAATGGCTACCCGCTTTCGAGTGAACTGAACACGCCTGCTTTTGCACAAGCCTAACGCCCACCTAATGATTGAGGCGAGTTCATAACTTTTTGGAATGAGTCGATGACGAATTTTTATATTTTGGAAGCGATACACAATAGATTTGAAATACCATTAAGCATCTCTCTCTCAATATAGACAAGCGAACTATCATGCATCCATTAATCGCTTATTCTGTTGCGAAGACAGTTCTTTCCAATCTTTTAAACCTTCCAAAAAGATTGTCCAAATTGCCTTTTTGAAAAATTGTGATTACGAGGTTGGCAAGGACATTTCAATAAGTACGCTCTACGAACTTTGCTCTCCGATATTTAGACCGTAATCTAAAATACAATGTCGTAAACTGGGGTCAGTAGGCGGATCAGGTAAGTTGAATTCTGTATGACTTTTTTTAAATGCTTGCTTTGACTTGTAGAAGATGATGGTTTGAACTTTAACTGTCTTTTAAAATATTTCTCCATAATTTTAAATTTAATGTAAATAAGAAATAAGCACAATCAACAACATGCAAAAACTCAACAAAAACCCCACAAGTCACAAAAATTCAGCAATTTAAAACTTGGATAATTAAATAAAATTCAGTAAAAATTCAACAAAAACCCCACAACCACAAGTCACAAAAATTCAGCAACAAAATTCATAAATTAGATTTAGTGCAAGTCACATAAATTCAGCAACAAAAATTTAGATCTAGTTCACCAAATAAAAAATTTATAAATTAAATTTTGGGCAAGTCACAAAAATTCAACAACAATAATTTAGATTTAGTTCACTAAAAAAAATTCATAAATTAGATTTAGAGCACCATAAAATATAAAAATAGAAAAAAAATTTATATAGTACCTGGAGGAGTGAGGCGAGCAGGGAGCAACAGTGCCATAGCATTGTGGTTGAAGCGAGCGGTGGCAGATGAGCTTAGGAGCGGTGGCGTGATTGAGGCTAGCAGCAATGATGAGATTGTGGCACCGCGGGAGCAGCAACGATGACTGAGTTTGCTAATTGCTTCAAAGTGAGAAACCATGTTTGAGGTAAAACTGTTAAGATCATTGTTTTGCAAACAATTTTTGATAAAAAAAATAATTGGACGGGTAAACGCCAAAATGGGCTCTAGATAAAACTTAAGACGTCGAACGATCAAAAATAAAAACCCGTACAACTAAAGTTAATTTAGAAGAATACCTTTTATTGGTCAAATCTTCAACTGCGTTTTTTATTTCGAGTTGAAGCTCCCGTCAGACCTTCTACTATATTCCCTTATACGATTATTGGATGTAGTGTGGGCTACAATCTATCAAGAATTCGTACTAACAAAACCTGGACAGCTTTAGTCTTGAAATACAAGTTATGAAACTGGTTCAACTTACCTGCATGTTTATAGGGACCTGTGGAGTATTTATGAGTAGAAATACAGATATCTATCAGTGGTTTTCGAAATTAAGCAAACCTCGTAGCAGTATCTGTAATTATGAAAAACTAGCAGCGGTTTCTGCAATTTCCATAAAATAATTATTTACAGTTCACACCACTGAAGAACTATAATTGCACTATGACCCATAATCTCAAAACCATCTTGCATTGAGCTCCTGTAATTAAATACTTATCATTTCTCCTCGCGTTAAGATTCTCGATACTCGTCAATTAAATTTAATTACTGATAATTTTATTTAATCGGCATCTTGTAATTCCTTAAGCCTTTTCGTTTAACTTATTTAACTGCTAGATAATCAAATCCACATGTAAGGTTTAGCCCGGTCAAAACTTATAAGCTTCCTTAAGGGAGTATCGTCAATCCCGATCTTTCGGAACGTGAATTTCGTCAATAATTAATATTCACCATATAAATAATATCGTTATTCAACTCATAAAAAATATAGACCCATATAAGATCGCACCCTCAAATGAATCAAAACAACGAATATTAAATATACGCAAATTAATAATTATTTTAGGATTATGAGCATAAACACTGTTCATAATATCATTATGGTGTGAATTAATTTATATAGTCAGTATAAAATTAATTACCCAAATGTGTCCCATTTAATACACACAAAGTGTATTAGCACGGAAAGTCAGAACAATAGACGACATTATTATCTATTTCCTGTAATCAAGATATGCTTACTAAAACTCTATACTACAGTTGTACTGATGGTATGTCCATTTCAATCTAAACTGTGAATATAAAACTTATATTCTATAACAACCTAAAATATGGTCTTCTGTATGCAAACTGTACTCTACCCACCAGATTAAATACTATACAGAATAAAGAATATCTATTCATAACATTAAATAAATAATACACATACATTGCTCATAAAATTCTCATAAAATAAAAAAATTAATTTTATTAAAATAAAATTAAATACTAAAAACATAATTTTCAGTATAACAAATCTTAGCCCGAGAAATGTCAAAATGAGAATCTGAATGACTCAGCTTTTGTGATTTTGCCTTTTAATTATGCCAGGGATATAAATGAGTTATAGAAAAAATAGTTGGGTCAGAATGTTAATTCATTGGAGGCATAATTGTTAGTCCAAAGGTTTTTTAATTTGATTTTGATGATTTTCATAATTTATTTTTAAGAATAAATGGATTTAAAATAATAATATTTTATATTTTTAAAATAAAAGTGTTAACACATTTTGAATAATTAAAGTTGACACCTTAGGCAAAAAAATGACGTATATTTCAAAAAGGTTCAAACACTTAAGCATTCTTGAATAAGAATATTTCGTATTGATCTTAATTGAAAATTAAGTCAAATATTTTTAAAGCAAAGTATACTTGAAACTTATCAAGTGTGTATCAATACTCTTTGATCAAATTGTTTGACACCCTAGCTGTTTTATAAGTTGATCTTCAAGTATCAAAGTGTTAGTGTCGACAAAAACAAGTTTTGTGTCAACACAAGAGAGCCGAAATTCTCAAAACTCAAGTTGAGTCAACACAAATCAATTTTGTGTCGACACAAAAGTGATCCTCACTTTTGGTATCTAAAAATTTGGGTCGACACAAATAAAGGTCATATCGACACAAAACAACCGAGACCTCCTGCAAATTTTTTGTGTCGACCCCAAGTCCAAATGTGTCGACCCAAAAGTCCCGAGCCTACCTGCAGAATGTTGGTGTCGACCCCAAGACAAAATGTGTCGACACAAAAGTCCCGAAACTTCCTGCGAAAAGTTAGTGTCGACACCGATGGCAAGTGAGTCGACACAAATGGTCCCCCGGATGTTGAAGTTTCGAACGAGTCTACACCAGATACAAATGTGTCGACACCATGATGTTGGAAGGTGGAATGCAGAAATTGTGTCAACTCCTGAGAAAATTCGTGTCGACCCAACCACTTGAAGAACCCTGCCCTAGACACTTTGTGTCGACACCGGCGATGAAAATTCAAATCGCGGCAAATCTCAACGGCTGAATTTTTGACATTTATTACTCCCACCTACCTCCAACGGTTATGAATGAACAAAAACTTATATAAGGAGTAACTTCTCAGCATTTAAGCAGACTGGAGACTTGTATTCACTGTTCCATTGCTCAAATTAATCTCAAAAATCTCAAGCTCATATTTATTACTGTAACTCCATTTCTTGTTCCTCATCTCTTTTTACCTTCTAATTTATTGTAAATTATTTCTGTAAAGAGAGTGAATGTTGTTCATTAATACATCTCATTTATTGTATTTAAGGGTGAGTCATCTTTTATCCTTTGAGTGAATGAGTAAAACTCATCAAAGAAGAGTTCAAGAGAGATTAAAAGAAAACATGGGTTTATTTTCATAGGATCTACTTAAAGCTGAAATAGGCTTGTGAATGTGCCCGTAAATATTCAGATCATTCAAGCGAGGTCTTGAAGATTGTAAAGGCTTGCAATATGCACGTGAAGTATTCTGAATAGTAAAAATACTTAAGGGAGATCTTGAAGAGTGGGTGTAGGTTAGGATAAAGCCGAACCACTATAAATCTTTGGTATCCGGTTCTATTTCTCTATCCCTCAACTTTTAATATTTGCATTACTTCAATATTTGATTATCTTGCTTTATTTATTTGTAAATTTAAAAGATTTTTGAAAAAGATTTTTAAATTGTTATTTTTTTAAAGACCTAATTCACTCCCCTCTTGGGTTGTCTGGAACTAACAATTGGTATCAGAACTTGCGCTCTTGTCTTTGACTTAACAGTCTAAGAGTTTCATATGACAACCACTAGCATCGGGCATATCCAATCCGAAGATCAATCGACCAATAGACCTCCCTTATTCAATGGAACAAACTATAACTATTGGAAAGCTAGAATAAGAATCTATATTCAAGTCGCAGATTATGACCTTTGGCTGGTTATTATAAATAGACCCAAAAGACCTACCAAAACTGTTGAAGGGGCTGCTGTCCCTAAATCGGAGGCCGAATGGACTGAAATCGACATAAAGGAGATACAAAAAAAATGCTAAAGCCATGAATCTCCTGTACTGCTCACTTGACCCAAACGAGTTCATTAGGATCTCGACTTGTGACACCGCTAAAAAAATTTAGGGTAATTTGAAGTTACCCATGCGGGTACCAATCAAGTGAAAGAGTCAAAAATCAGTCTGCTCGTTCATAATTATGAATGATTCAAAATGCAGCATGATAAAATAATTTCTAATATGTTTACTCTCTTCACTAATATTATAAATGGACTGAAATCTCTTGGCAATATTTATTCTAATACAGAGATGGTAAAAAAAATTCTTCGGTGCATACATAAGAATTGGGAAGCAAAAGTCACGGCTATACAAGAAGCCAATGACCTAAATAGGCTCAGTCTAGAAGAACTTCTTGGTTCTCTCATGACCCATGAGATGAACATCAAGATAGATGATGAGGATGTTGAAGGTAATACTGCCAAGATCATTGTTTTTTGAAAAACGATTTTCGGTAAAAAATTAACTGGACGAGCAAACGTCGAAACGGGCTCTAGATAAAAATTTTGACGTCGAACGATAAAAAATAAACTCGTGCAACCAAAGTTAATTTAGAAGAATACCTCTTGTAGATCTAATATTCAACTACGACTTGATTCCAACTTGAAGCTCCAGTCAGATCTTTTACTGTATTCCCTTACGCGATCCTCAAACGTAGTGTGGGCTACGATCCTTCGAGAACTCATACTGGTAGAACCCCGATATATTTAATCTTGTGAGACAAAATATAATATATCTAATATATGAGATATGATCTATCAATCTCAAACTAGTTCAGCCCACCCGCGTATATATAGGGTTACGTAGGGATCTAAGGAGTAATTATGAGTTAGACTTCTAGTAGAACAGAGATACCTACTAGAAGTTTATGCAATTATGGAAAGACATGCAGCGGTTTATGTAAATTTTATAAAACACTGAATTACAGTTCACACCACTAAAGAACTATAATTGCAATCTGACCCATAATCCCAAGACCTTCTTGCATTGGGCTCATGTTATTAAATGCTTACCATTTCTCCCTACGTTAAGATTCTTGATACCCGCCAATTAAATTTAATTACTGACAATTTAATTTAATCGGCATCTTGATATTCCT
>JAOTRH010235662.1:0-76948 GCA_034768845.1 Heliamphora exappendiculata | reverse complement strand
AATCCTGAAATAATTATTGATTTGCATATATTTAATATTCGTTGTTTTGATTCATTAGAGGGTGTGATCTTATATGGATATATATTCTCGGCGAGTTGGAGAGCGGTATTATTTATATGGCAAATATTAATTATTGACAGAATTCACGTTCTGAAAGATTGGGATTGGCGATACCCCCTTAAGGATGCTTATAAGTTTTGACCGGGCCAAACCCTCCAGGTGGATTTAATTATCCGGCGGTCAAATAAGTTAAGCGGAAGGGCTTAAGGAATATCAAGATACCGATTAAATTGAATTGTCAGTAATTAAATTCAATTGGCGGGTATCGAGAATCTTAACGTGGGGAGAAACGTGGGGAGAAATGGAAAGAATTTAATTAGAGGAGCTCAATGCAAGAAGGTCTTGAGATTATGGGTCAGAGTGCAATTACAGTTCTTTAGTGGTGTGAGCTATAATTCAGTATTTTATAAAAATTACAGAAACCGCTGCGACTTTTCATAATTACAAAAACTGCCCATAGGTATCTGTGTTTCAATAGAAGTTTTACTTATAATTACTCCATAGGTCTCTGTTGTAGTCCTATATATATGCGGGTAAGCTGAACCAGTTTGAATTTGATAGAATTGATAGTACAGATATCTCATATATTATTATGATATTATTTTTGTCTTTAAAGACTTAAATATATCGGGGTTCTGCCGGTACGAGTTCTCAGATAATCTAGCCATACTACGTTCGAGGATCGCGTAATGGAATACAATAGAAGATCTGGCTGGAGTTTCAACTCGGAATCAAGTCGTAGTTGAAGATTAGATCTACAATAGGTATTCTTCTAAATTAACTTTGGTTGCACGGGTTTTATTTTGATTGTTCTTTGTCAAAAATTTTATCTGGAGCCTGTTTCGACGTTTGCGCGTCCAGTTAATTTCTTACGAATAATTATTTTTCAAAAATAATGACCTTAACAATTTTTCCTCCAACAATATAGGCTACACATTCCACACAAGCTCACATGCCACACAGGTTAAATAAATAACCATTTCACATGGTTAACAATACCACACAAGCTACACATTCCATAGATATACACTCATCTACCTGAATCCAAACCACATCATTCATTGTCATGCCCCACATATCTAAACATTCCATTCAAAGATATGGGAGGTAGAAAAGAATTCAAGAACAAGAAAAAGTGCACCAAGAAGACAAGGTTAAGGTCAAAAGTCAACAAAACCAATGTGGATGCTCAAAAGTCAAAACGACATCACTCCGGTCAAGATTTGGGGCCCCAAAGACTTGGCACCATGAAGTCCAAAAGTGGAAAGTCACACAAGTATTCCAAAGTACGAGGAATATAAGAAAAATGTCCAATGTTAATAAAAATAATGTTCTCAATGAAGTTTGGCCAAAAACATGCGAAAAACAGTCAATAAAAACAAACATACATGTATTATTTTGGTCATAACTATTTCCACAAAATGTATTTTGATGTGAGGTTTGAACCATTGGAAAGAAAACTTATGGGGCTTCAATTTGAACATAAGAATGACCTAATTCAGAGTTCGTATGATAGATATACACTTATTCAAAAAATAATATTTTTAACTAGCGAAAAAGACGGCTTGATTAGCCGCTCAAGCGGTACGTCGAGCGGTTTGGCCTGTAACAAGAAGCTGAGACAAACCCAGGACCGCCCAATAGACCGCTCGATAGGTCCTTTGAGCTGTCACGCGCCAAAATTGAATTTTTTACCAGATTTTGAAGCCAGCACCCGTCTAAACCCATTTTCATGCAAAGAGAAGGTACTAGAGCCTTGGAAAAATATAAAATTTGATAGGAAAGAAACCCAAAATATTCAAGTACAAGGATTTAACATAAACATTTATCAAACTTAATAATTTCACCAAGATAATTAGGATTCCAAATGACCAATATTTAATGAACATTTCAAGCCCCCAACAAGGATTTCATAAAATTAATTACCCATCACACTTCTCATACCAATCAAAAGAATCAATTGAAGGATTTTGTTAAGGGATTTAGAAACTCAAACAATTAACCCGATTAAGCTAAGATTTTCAACATGTATCCCCATAACTCAACCTGATTAACTCAAATAATCTATTAATTTCTCATTTTAACTCTAACAAAAGATAAACCCAAGCCTCCTTCCATCCCAAGTTAGGATTTTCACAATCTACAACAAGATTCATCACAAACCAACTCCCGATTTCGTATAACTCATCCATTTCCACAAATCATCAAGTATTTCTTTCCAAATACCAACCCTCAAGATTTTAGGAACTAGAGTTTCAAGAAAAAGAGAGTTTTATGTTATTTTTCATCAATAAATGAAACTAATCACATATCCGAACTATTTATTCAAGAGTAGTTGAGATCCTATCTTTTAAGGTTAAAAATCCAAAACTTTAACTCAACCCAACATTCGTGGGATCACCCGAACTCGCCAAGTCAAAATTTCACTCGATTGAAAACATTGCCCTCGTAGAGTTGACCAATTCTCCATCTCTAAGGCGATGCCAGAATCCAAGCCGAAAACAACAAAAATGAAGAGAAAAGGCCTAGGTTTATTCAATTCTCCATGGGTGCAGCTTCAAAGAAAGAAAGATATGAGAGTGAGAGAGATATACGTGAGCGTGAGAAAGATATGAGGGAAGGGGATATCTTCCAAGAGAAGATTGGTGGGTAGGGCCCACTTCCCACTCACACACAACCCAAGCCCAATTCTCAAAGTTTTTATTAAATCTTGTGATGTATTTTTAACCCACATACATGTATCAATAGCATCAAAATTATTATTTTTAAGTTCTCATTAACTCAAAATTAATTTTTCAAAAATTATCAAATTTTAAAATTATCTCCGATTTAAAATTCGGGGGTCTCCACGCACATCTGCGAATTCACCCAAAAACTCAAACGAGAATTACCGGGCCTACTGGCCATCACCCATATGATAATCTACATATGTTTAGCAATTTATAATAACCAATGTCAATTAATACACACATCATATTATTTATTAAATTAAAAAAAACCAGGTCTCGCAACTCTCTCCCCCTAAAAGGAATTTTGTTCCCGAAATTCAACATGTGTTCTCAAATCAACATTCTTTCCATATACCATTAATGAACTCAAAACCAAGACACCAAAGGATGTATCAACGATAAAGAAACCACTGCACCTCCGTACCCAATAATAAGATACCATCGCCCAAACATGTTCTTCAGAACCCAACATCCATCGACTATCCTCGTGAGAAAAATCTCATCAACCCTAAGGTCATTGACCCAAGGTTCCATCCACATCACCAACTACTTGGTCATACCCTAAATCGAATGTGCTCAATCCAAAATGATCAATTGCCTAATGCAAGGCTAAATTACAACTAGAATCGATTTCAAACGCACTCAACCCTTGTTCACCTCACCCAAGGTTTCTACTTGGTATATCGTGTAACCAGCTGATCTCCATCCAAACACAAATACCTAGGATTTCATTTGTACACCAAAACACACATCGTCGAACCTTAACACCGTTCATAGGGAGTCACACACATCCCAACTTACGTATAACCAAGATCTCGTTATGCCCTCGTAGTCACTTGATGATTACGTAATCCCAAACTACATCATCACCAAATGTATGCTTATTGCACCAACACAGAACATACTCATTCATCGAGATGGGCTAATGAACCTTGGCTAAAATCATCCAAGATCAAGCATAAAACACGACTCGCACACTACTTTGCCATGTCTAACACTCACACTCAATCATTAAATCCTTTAATATTCTCATGCCAACCACACAACTAAAGTTATTATTCATCTCACCGAGACTAATAGAGTAACAATTTCTCTCAAACTCCTCGAGGGTAGATTTTAGGCACTTTCACAAAAAAACACCTCCTCTACCCAATATAATTCTCGCGTTCCATTCTAGGTAATAGGTTGATGCTAAGGGTTCATACCAATGGATGGTCTTCAAACCGAAATTTCACAAATATTGAATGGCTTTTAACACCAATAAGGTACAAATGGGGATTTAGGAAAAACTATTTGACATCCAAAGAGCGATGGACACCCCCACGGGTACTCCACACAAAACTTCACCTCTATTCGTGTTAGACACACAATCAAACAACCATCCATCCATCGTTACAGAAACAAGTTCTGCGCTTCGACACTAACTTCTTACACCACTCAAGCATTGATACCAACAAGATAAGAAAACAAACTCTTACAAAGAAACCAACAAGATAAGATGAGAACTCTCACAACCAAGGTGGCACTAATCCACGAGGCACAACTGTAACGTCCCGCTCCCGCAAGGCACCAAACTTGAACAAAGGGAAGTGATCCCGCCTTAAACCGGTGGCCAGAGAGAAAGACAAGGGATAAAGATATTAAGAGACCAAATAAGAACTTCTAAGCAGCCACAACGCCTTAATGTCAAAAGAGGTATACATGAGTCACTAGGGATTCGCCATCTTAAGGGCATACATTACTTCTAAAACATAAAAAAAAAACCTTCAGGGTCTTATACATGAAGCTCTGCCAAAACTAAAAACTAAACAAAAAAAACTGAACCAAAACATCTCAACAATGCTTGTGGTGGACCAACTCCTAGCCGTTCCTGGTATTTGCAATCACAGAGGTTACATGAGAGCGCACTTAACATTATCATGAATAGAAAAGATAGTTACTTAGTTAAGGATAACTAAAATCTCTTTCTAAAAATAGTTTATCACATTTTCTACGAAAATATAGAAACGGATGCATTTGTTTGAACATAAAAATATCACAAATTATACAGAGCCTTCTCAGTATTACAAACAGAAATATGTTCCTAACTTAACTGCCACAAATTTAAAATGCATGACCACTTTCTCAAATCTAGACTCAAACCCCAACAATGTCTAAGTAGTCATCAACCTCACAACCGAGAGTTTTGACGGTATCGTAACCTCAATTCGCAATGCACGGATAGCAACGTGATGGAATGAGGACCACTCTCCACCAAGCATGAGCGGTATGTGCTAAAAGTCGGGACTCAGCCCAAAAGCCTTTTAGGTAAAAACCCCCCGCTCAACGGGAAACCTCCCCCATAGGGACGAACAACACCTAAAGTTGGGTAACCTCCCTTATAACGGGATATAAAGGGCCTAAAACTCTTGTAACTTGGCACTTTGGAACAACCACACAACATTAACTATACTTTCATAGTAACATCATTCTAGCTCAAAATATCATGCATAGCACACTTGAATTAAAAACATTATGACTTTTGAAAACAACAGGTTCATGTGATCGTCAAACTGGTCATAATTCAAAGCATACGCTTCAAAGTATTTTCATGCATTATTTACATAAACTCGAGTTCAAGATAATTGCTAAGCACTCTCACCTTATCTTATATGCATGCGAACCGAGCGTTTGTCAACGAGCTAAGCTTGCTCCTTCGATAACAAAACTTTCATGCCTAACAAGCAAACATGACTTAACCGTCAACACAGAGTTCTACCCCTCTTAGAACATGAAGTACTAAAACGATTCTAACCATTGAATATTTTTTTGATTTTTAGGGACCATGGTTACTTTCTTTTTAGGTTTAAGGGGTACTACGCACTTGCCCAATCCTTCACTTGTTTAAAAATTTAACTTAACCATTTATTACTCTTTCCCAATCATTAAAATTTAAAGTACCATAGCATATTGAGGTAATTAAACTTAGAATCGGATTATGATTTTTGTATATGATTTAGATTAAAATATTTTCTATAATTTTTATGTTCAACACCAAAGCCAAAACCTATGGCAAATAGGTGAAAAACTTGACGAAAATGGAAACGGTTTAGCACTTGCTCAGAAAATTGGTCAGACAAGTGTCTCTGTTGGTCTCAGTTTAGGGGTATCATATCAACTCCTAATGAGCCCATTTTTGAGTATGTTCCATTTCAACATGTCCCCTACAAGTTTCATGTTTATATCTAAGGATAGTTGTTTGGAATAAGTTAGATTGTTTAGCCATTTTAGAAAATAGGGTCTGTCAGCCGTAAAAACTCAGCAGAGCCGATTTTGGACAGAGGGTTTGAAACGATTTTGGATAATCATCTCGAGGCTTTAAGATCTGATTTTTGGAAGATAGTACTTCAATAGATTATCTACAAAGTTCATGTAGATCACTTTTGTAATAGATCACTAAAAATAGGGGTTTTGGACTACACAGAAATATGTGACATAAGTATCCCTTGAAGGCTGAAACTCAATAGAGATTTTCAAAGGGGTTTTGACCTATCCACATTCAATATTTTGTGCTCATGTTTGTCGAGTAGGTATATATACATGTTTCCTACAACTTTTATGTTTTGTCCAAAACTCGGATCTCATCTTAAACTAGGATTTTTAGGTCTACATTGTTAACTGGTCTGAAATCGACACATTTTGGTAAAATTACAATATCTCGAGTTCTACTTATTCAAATGAGTTGAAACCAACTTTGGATGAAAGATAACACAAAAGGATAAATTGGGACATAAAGAACATGCTATGATCTATTTTTTACATTGAGTTATGGCGTTCCAAAGTTCAGGGCAGAAACATCTATGTTCTCAAAAATCAAGTCTCTTAGTGTCCAAGTCTTCTACTTATGTCATGTCAAGTTTTTGTTCTATTTCTTTGCATTCTTGTGTTTTAGACATTAATACCAAGGCTCTAGCACACTTATAGGTCATCAAACTCAAAGATAATCACACACAACAACATCTCATATCACCCATAATCATAACAGTCCCAAATTTCTAACTACGACGCCTTTTCGATTTATTTTCAATCCTCAATTTTTAAAGTATTTAAAGAGATGTGTTGGGGAATATTTTGAGAAATCTTAGGCATAAGATTCAGAGGATTTACTTACATGTTTGAGAGATCAAAAGATGGTGGAAAACTAGTAAGACTTGGCTTTTGGAACTATGGTCTCTAAATACCCCTTTTTTGGATCCCTTCTTCTTCTTCTTCTTCTTCTTCTTCTTCTTCTTCTTCTTTCTTCTCTCAAACTTCTATGGACCCTCAAGAACACTCATAATCTAGTATTTCTCCCTCTCTCTCTCCACCGAAATATCAAGGGGGAAGAAGGTGTTTGGGCTTAGTTTATATAGAAAGAGCTAAGGAACAAAATAATTAAATTTTTATACTTTTTCTTTTCTTTCACATGGGCTCATTAAGTTAGTTCAAGCTTTGAGGGAACAAAAAATTAGATTTGGGGAAGCTAAATACATCTAGGGTCAATTTGGGAGGACAAAAATCTGATCCCCCATCAATTAAGGGATTTTGCATTGGTTTACGTGCCCTTTTGTGGAAGAAAATACTTTAAAAATTAATTTGATATATCTTTTTGGTATCTTTTCTCTCTAAAACCTATTATATTAGTACATTTATGAGAAATATCGTATTTTCATACATTATCATAGTTCCCATAGCAATTGATTAAATAAATGTAGTCTTTTCAGTCAAATTAAGTTATTTTGGTAATATATGACTTTTTGACTTATTTTGTTGTGCATGAACTTCAATAGTGATTTGCTTGCTTTTTTTAACCTATAACACCATATTATTATGTATATTACTTGCTTCACAAGTATTGGATCATCATAATGCTTAACTTAATACATTTCTGATCATTTTAAGCTAAAAAGCAAGCAAAAAGTTAGTTTTTGGCACTCTTCTCAAGGTGGTCACCCACTAAGGAGTATTTTTATTATTTTTGATACTATTTTGTCCTTTGCTACTTAATTGTACTTAAAATTTTTATTTAGCGTATCTATGTATCAACTTTTGAGTTTTTAAGACTTTCCGAGCTTAACTCTTGTTTTAAACAACTTGGGCTTATAACTTTGACTTCTTACCCACAATATTAGGGTTTTAATATATTCTTGTGTAGTTCCTTCTCTGTCACACCTCCAAACATCCGAGTCACGTGAAAGCCCACCAAAACACCTATTGAAGAAAATAGGTTTCACAGCTGATAATTAAAATGTATAACATTTGGATAAAAGATTCCTACAGTTCAACTCTCTTAACTGAAAACATGCATCTCATACATGAATAAACATATCGCCAAAAGGCGTATAAAACCAGCCTCAACGGGCGTCACATGTGTAAGTACATGTCTCAAAAAGAGAAAACTACAGTAAGTCTTCCATTACCTCTGCAACTAGGTCAACTCTTCATGCTCACCTGAAAAAGTTTTACAGCAAAATCCCACACCATGAACCGAAGCCCAATAGGAAAGTAGACAATAAAACTATAAAGCAGGCTATACAATTACACATACACAGGCTCAACCACAGGAGATAAAAAGGTTTTTCTTTCAAAATCACAAGTTTTTCGTCAGACTATCCCGAGTCTCAAAAAGGTTTTATCTTATAAAACCCCATATTTTCCATCCTCCAAACTATACATATCATCCTAACAGATATCATGCCACAGTTAAAGGAAAGCTGTAAATAAAGCAGTAAGCTCCACTCAGGCCACTCAGCCAAGGAGAAAGATATAAATAAAATCCTATGTATCGACTATGCCGCATTGACAAAGGTAACAACTATAGACTTTCGTCCATTACCCTCGACCCGTAGATTTAGTAATGATAAGTTCTAGACAGAGTTACAACAATAACGCCATTAACGAAGGCAACCGACTTAGTTTACGAGGTCACACCTGAGGGCACTAAGCACCCACCAACCTCGTTTATGGGGATTAACCCGAAAGCAGGTACGGACCTACTCTGCGCACGTTTTCGAACTTACACCGAGGAGTAATGGAAGCCCAACTCAACACACACACTGTCACGGTACATCTATGGAGAACATTTTGAAGCCCACTGTAACTCAACTACAAAAATCCGTAAAATGATTTATACAACATATGTATAAAAGGAGATCCAATCCATCAAAATGGAGATCTAAACCCATTTCCAACAAAATGTTTAAAGGGTGAGACTCAACACCGCAGGTTAGCTCCAAACCTCCAAAATTACGTTTTTCACCATCTTCACAAAAATACCTTGTTTTCAAACTTCTTTTAAAAACTACGGATACCACATACCCGAAACATACATATAACCGAGAAAATGCATAAAAACCCCACTTTTACCCAAAAACCACGGTTACACATGAAAATAGCATTTGATGTATTTTTTACCCAGTAAAAACACGTATAATTACACAAAACACCCTTATATAGTAGTAAGATCTAGAATCCTACCTCGGAGAGTCAAGAATTCGACGTCTCGAAACTGAACAGCGTTAGAACGAGAATCCTACTGGTTAGATGCGAAGTCCTCGGCTCCTATAGCAAGGATCCACAATGGAACCAACAACAAACTAAGCCTTGGGCCCTCAAAACTAGAGAGAATGAGGAGAAAAGGGGGTTTCTTACGTTGAAGAAAGGTTTTTGTCTCAAAACGCCGCCATTGGAGCTTTTATAGAAAACCAAAAAAAAGCACTATTCAGTCGACCGAACTCCAGATTTACGATTCAGTCGACCAAACTGGACCCTCTAATCGACCGAACTCCATACCAGAGGTGTATTGGAATTTGCTGCTGTGTTTCAAGCTAAAAACTAACCCAACCCACCTAACCAAGGTTTGGGAAAGCAGAAAAAACATTTACACATGCTTTTTCTACAACTTTAAATCATAAATCATGCATCGATGCTATCATATACTGGCATAAAAGCGTCATGTATATAAACAACTCAAAATTACAATGTTCAGGGTCTCACACTCTCTATCCATGGCCTCAGGCTCGAAAAGATTAAACGGTTAGGCCGGTTCTTCTTACCGAACTTAGGTTCAAGATTTCGTTTATTTTGAGATGTTCTTTCTCTTCTATTCATATTCCTGAGTTCGGGTTATTACAACAACAAAATTGCTAAATTAAAAATCAATCCGAAGATCTCGATGTTTCCACTAAAAAAGGTGAAACAACTCAAAACAATCTAACTCTCTTAGGAGGAATCAAGAGGTCAAGTATCAACTTCTACTTAACACGATCACATCATAGGGAAATCTTTAACTATTCGGTTCACCAAACACAACACCCCCATATTCTGGACATCACCGCACTTTGCCATTTCAAACATCATTGAACATATCAAGACAAATGCATACTACCGGACTATAAATCCGTAACGAGGTAGACACAAACACACAACGATAAACAACCACTGTATACCAAGGTTGAACCCCCTCAAGGCTAGGTTAATCTAACTTCGCCCACTATCAGCAACAACAACCACACTACTACCTCAATCTCACAGCTCAGGCAAAATCAAGAAAGAAAACGTGAAACACATAATAAAAAAAAGGTCAAGTTCAAAACTTCTCGTAGAACCCATGTAACAATCCGGTTTTTAAATCTCTGGATTAAAAACATTAAATCAATCGAAACTAGGTTTTCAAATTAGAGTTAGATCAAGATTAAGAGTCCCAAAATATTAAGCCTAAAATCGAATCTCGAACTCAAAATTCTAAAGCATAAAGATATATATATCTTAACCTAAAAGAACCATCGAATTACCCAAAAATCAATAAACCCAAAAACCCTAGAACCATATAAGAGAAAAGAAAATTACAGTTTGGTCCAAAACAATAACAAAATTTTAGAAATGACCAAATATAAAGACATTCACAATTAACAAGGCTCTAAGTCTAAGGAATAGGGAAGCTAAGTACCAACTTAATAATTAAGAAAAAAATCCGTGCAAAGGTTTAATATTCCATAATTTTTAATAATTGCACGTTTAACTTCAAATTTTTAGATAATTATACTTTTAGCTCAAGACACCCCCAATAATTGGTAAATCCATGCTAAGCTACAAACCTCTTACGTAAAACGCCGTAAAACTCACTCATAATTACTCCAGAAGTCATCAATAATCTGAGTTCTGACAAATTACCCGCAAGTTCCTCAATTCTCCCTATTTGCACAAAATTCCCTAAGGTAATTCTCATCCCTTCTCTACAACAAGCATTAACTAATGAATAAGTATAGAAAAATACTCGATTTCAGATTACAGAATTAATGACGAAAACCCACAAAGGCTAGAACCTTGAATTGGATTAGGATAGGAACGAAACCTTATGATTCAAAGTAAAACCCTATATAATATTGAACTCTCTAATACTAAAATTGTTAGTGTTTGTATACTGAAAATCATATTTTTAGTATTTAATTTAATTTTAATAAAATTAATTTTTTATTTTATGAGAATCTTTATGAGTAATGTATGTGTATCATTTCTTTAATATTATGCATGGATGTACAATATTCTGTATCGTATTTAATCTGATGTGTAGAGTACGACTTGCACACAGAAGATCAGATTTTAGGTTCTTACAGAATATAAATTTTATATTCATAGTTTCGATGGAAATGGACATACCATACTATGACTGTGGCACAGAGTTTTAGCAAGCCTGTATTGGTTACGGGGAACAGATAATAGCATCGTTTATTATTCTGACTCTCTGTGCCAGTACACTTTGTGTGTATTGAACAGAAGATTTGGACTAATTAATTTTATACTGACTATATAAATTAATTCACACTCCAAGGTTATTATAAATAGTATTTATCTTCTTAATTCTAAAATAATTATTGATTTACATATATTGAATATTCATTGTTTTGATTCATTAGATGGCGCGATCTTATATGGGTCTATATTTTCATTGAGTTGAATAACGATATTATTTATATAACAAATATTAATTATTAAGAAAATCTACATCCCGAAAGATCGGGATTGACGATACCCCCTTAAGGAAGCTTATATGTTTTGATCGGGCCAAAACCTGTAGGTAGATTTAATTATTCGACGATCAAATAAGTTAAGCAGAAGAGTTTAAGAAATATCAAGATGCTGATTAAATTAAATTGTTAGTAATTAAATTTAATTGACAGAAATCGAGAATCTTAACGTGGGGAGAAATGGTAAATATTTAATAACAAAAGCTCAATGCAAGATGGTCTTGAGATTATAGGTCAGAGTGCAATTATAGTTCTTTAGTGGTGTGAACTATAATTCATTGTTTTATAGAAATTGCAAAATCACTGCTAATTTTTTATAATTGCAGATACTGCTATGAAGTTTGTTTAATTGCAGAAAAAATTGATACGTATCTATATTCCACTAGAAGTCTTACTTATAATTACTCTCTAGGTCCCTACTGTAGCCCTATATATATGCGGGTAGGCTGAACCAGTTCATAACTTGTCTTCCAAGACTAAAGCTATCCAGGTTCTGCCAGTATGCATTCTTGATAGATTGTAGCCGACCTTATATTCAAGAATCACATAAGAAAATATAATAGAAGATCTGATAGGAGTTTCAACTGGAATTCAAATCTTAGTTAAAGATTCGATCGGCAAAAAGATATTATTCTCAATTAACCTCGGATGCACGGATTTTATTTTGATCGTTCGTCATCAAAAGTTTTATTTCGAATTCGTTTCGACGTTTGTCCGTCCAGTTAATTTTTCAGATGATCATTCTAAAAAATAAAGATCTTAGCATTTTGCCTCCAACAATTGATAGCAGAGCTGTTTTATTTTTTGTTTATGGTTATCGGGGTTGGGTAGTTTTAGAACTGTGCTAACTTGGTTTTGCAGGCATTCTAATTTCGATTTTATGATTGTTATTTTTTTTCTTATTTGATTGAATGGTGTGAATAGTAATTACTTTTTTTAATCACGATGATTGACCGTAATAGATCGAATGTGAGTTTTCAGGACATAGGGTCGATGTAATAGCTAGTTTTTATTTTCAAAATATATATTTAAAATATTTAATAACAAATTGAACATATTCAAGAACACGAAGAATGGAGGCGGCACCCGCGGTGGGTCGGATTTTTACGGGCCACGGATCATGTACGTTTTTAATGGTTTTAAATAGTATTTTTTGATGAGTTTTCTGCGGTATTTATGTAAAAAAAATAGCATAAAAATAAGTAAAAAAACTGTGAGAAAAATCACCAAAATAGCCCGGTTTTGGCAGCTTTGCCGACGGCAGTTCAGCGGTAGTTTTGATGATTTTTCAAGCCATTTTTTGTACAATTTTTTGAGTAATTTCTTAGGCATAAAATAGTAGTAAAATATACCTCAAAACCTGTCCAAAAATAAGAACAAAATTGGGCCAAACAGTGCTTTAAACAGGTGGCAAACGAGAACAGAGGCGGCGGCGCTTGGCAGCACTATTCGGGAGCTATTTCGGGACTATTTCAGGACTGTTTTCAAGGTATTTTCTAAAGTATCATGTGGTTAGATATTTAAGCTATTTTTCCAGATGAAACCAACACCAAAGAAGCACACAAAAAAAGCCTAAACATGGAACTAAAGTTGGCAGCGGCGCTGTGGTGCGACGGTAGTGGCTTTGGGCTGTTTTTCGTGCTGTTTTTAGCAGATTTTTTGATTAAAAAAAATTCATATTTTGAGAGCTTTTCAACGGTATAAAGATTGTAAAAAACGGAGTTCGGATGAGATGGCAGAAGCCGCTTGAAGGCGGCGGTAAGGTGGTGCCAGCGATGGCTAGTGATGGCCGGCTATTTTCTCTCTCCCGGGGCTGGCTAGTATCAGGAAATCTTGATGTAATTAGGACACAGAATCAGAGATGAACAGGGATTGATACAACTTATTCTCTTTGGGAGATTGAAACGCCTCAGTGTTTCACTTGAATGATAAAATCGGAATATATACATCATGTTTATATATGTATGTGAACTGCGTTGATGATTGCATATCTATTTTATTTATTCTATTAATTTAATTAATTTAAAATTTTATTTTTAATTAAAATATTTTGTAATAAAAATAAAATTAAGTTTTTTTTAATTAATTAATTTTAATTAAATAAAAAAAGTTAAATATTTTATTTTTTACAAAAATATCACGTTTAAGATGATTTGTTATAAAATCGAATATCTTGAAAAAACGTGAGAATTAATTCTGAATTTTGAATTAATTAAATAAAAAATATTTAATCGAAATAAATTATTTCCTTTCGAAACAAATGCCTTTAATTACTATTTTAGCTAAATAATTAAAGAAAAAACTGTGCATTTATTAAATTTTATTTGTTACGCATTTAAATACGAAAAGATGGTTTTGCAACCTAGAATCTTTAGAATCGTGTATACGAAAAGATGTTTGATTCTTTCAGATTATGTGATTTTTTAAATTTAATAAATTTATTTTAATTAAACGAATTTTTATGCCACTAAAAAATATTTTAAAAATCTAAGTCGGAGAAAATTTATTCACAGATAAATTCTGCGGTCTCCATCACCAGTTTGTAGGTGATGCAATTAAACCCTACGTGTTAGCAGTAAGGCCTTCCTCCCCATCGAACAGATTAATTACGGTATCGCAAGTACAAACCTCTTTAGAGATAATTCTAAATAATTATTAATATGGATCACTTTTCCAACTGAATGGTTCATTGCTAAACGATTAATTTGAGATTATGTGATGGTTAACACTTAACTGTATGTAATAGTATCCTCTCCATCTGAATCATTGCTATTATATATTGAATCAAAACTATGTCAGCTATTTATTTTTATTTGGTAGGGTCAGTTGCTGAGATAGTAAAATTAAAAGAAATTGGCATGTTTAGTCTTATGAAGGTTAGTCAACGCCCTCCCAATGAGGCATGATATTCTCATATTATAAGGCTGCTGGCGAATTAATTTTAAAATGGTAGACGGAACCAAATTAAAATGATTTTCAAATTTTGCTCATCATAATTAACAATAATTTTTAATTATGTGATTCTCAGAATTAAAATTGTTTTTAACCCACTTGCTTTTGTATTCAAAGAAAATAAATTTATGGGATCGAATTTTTTTCACTGAAAATGTAACCTCAATATAGCTTTAACTACCACAGGTATTCCTTCAATACTAGAAAATATGTTTGTTTCTAAAAAAGATTCTTCCTCTTGGCCGAAAAGCATGAAGAAAAAAAATGTTCGAAAATAGGTGGCACAATTTCAAAGGTAGTTAGTGGGCTAAGGACTTGTGTGAAAAAGCCGAAAGGCAAATGTTTTCACTGCAACCAGACCCGGCACTAGAAAAAGCTATGTCTAGCATTTCTCAGAAGGCAGAACAAACAGGGTAATTTCTATTCACTAGTTATGGAAACATGTTTAGCGGTGTTATCTACTGGTACCTGGTGTATAAATACAGGAGCCACTAATCATATCTTTAATTCATTGCATGAGTTCTAGGAAACTCGACAACTTAGTAATGGGGAGATTTACCTACATATGGGCAAAATACAAAGGTAATAATAGTTGCAGTAGGAGATGTCACTCTCAGTATTGATAGAAATCGGATTTTAATGTTGAGAGATTATCTTTATGTACCTTCCATTAGAAGGAACTTAGTTTTCGTTTCTAAATTGGTTAAAGACAGGTATTTGGTTTATTTTAATAACTCTATGGTTATTAAAAATAATAAACAGGTTATCTGTTCTGATACATTGATGGATGATCTTTATATTATTTTTCTTATCTCTCCTATACTACAACTGATTAAAATAAATAACACATTTAATTTACCATATAGGAGAAAGTTTTTTTATTTAATGAACTAAACTTTCCTTTGGCACTTTTGCTTGGACCGTATTAATCTAAAAGAGATAAACAGACTGGTAGCAAATGGGCATTTGAATTCATTGAAAGTGGAGGCACTTTTAATCTGTGAATCTTACTTAGAAGGTAAAATGACCAAGAGGTCCTTTTTGGCCAAAGACTATTTGGCCAAAGACTATAGAGCTAAAGAACCGTTGGAGCTGGTTCATTCTGATGTGTGTGATCATATGACAATCTAGGCTAAAGGTGGCTTTGAGTACTTCGCCAGTTTCATTGATGAGTACTTAAGGTATGGATACATTTATCTGATGCATTGTAAGTCTGAATGCTTTGAGAAATTCAAAGAATTCAAGGCAATGGTGGAGAAACGTCTCGGTAAAAGTATCAAATCACTACGATCCGACCGTAGTGAGGAATACCTCTTTGGAGAGTTTAAGGATTACTTGCATTATTAGTCATTTTGATAGTATCCTCATCACATGATTGATATATATCAAAATATTCTCTTTTTACACACGTGTGGAATGAACATGCTTAATCTAATATCCAATCTAATTTTTTCGTACTTGGAGTAACTGTGAACACATTTTACTTCTTCATGGTTGGAAACTTCTAAAACCACTATATCTGATGATTGTTCTTTCCCCTTATTCGTCTTGTACTTCAGGCAATTTCTCTTCAGATGGCATTCCTTGTCACAAGAGTAACACGTGACTTTGTAACCCTTTCACTTGGAACGGCATTTTTTCTTGGACTCTCCATGCCTCATTATCGTTCTGCCTCTGATTTCTTCATTATCTGATGCAACCATGACCTCTTCTCCTAATGATCTCTCACTTTCCCTCATCTTCAATATTTCATGAGATATGTGAGCAACAACAACCTCATTTAAATTAAGGGTATCGTTTTCAATCATTAGTGTTATACTCAGATAGTCGTATGATGAAAGTAAGGAAACCAATAGGAGAATTACTTTATCCCCATCCTTAATTTTTGCGCTAATCAAATCTAATTTTGTCAATATCCTGTTAAACTCCTCCAAATGGTCTATAAAGTTTACTTCCCTATCATCTGAAGTGCATATAGTTATTTCTTTAAATACGAGTGATTTGTCAATACGATGGACTTGTATTTACCCTCCAATTTAGCCCAAAGTTTCATCAAATTACTTTCGTTGATGACTTTTCGATTAACGATATTTTCGAGATACAGCTGTATTGTACTGTTTGCCAAGTCCTCATCTCTTCCCACTCTACATCATCATTTTTGATTTTCTTGGGTTTTTTCTAAGACTTTTGAACAGTCATTTGCACGTCAAAAAATATTCTTCACCCTTTACTTCCATAAAGTAAAATTGTTGTGACCGCTAAAAAATTATATCACGAAACCTGAATTCTTCAATGCCATTAACTTTGTATATGACAATCCACAATAATTTGAAATCATCGAAATACCATGTATGTGCAACCTTGTTAGACACCGTCCAAATCGTCTCTGATTCTACTTGATTGCTTCCTATTGCCTTTAATAACACCCAATCAATCCCATTCGATGCCAGTTTGTCTAATTTAACAAAACAATGCAGAATTTGAAAAATTTGACAGTACCAATAAATTCATAGTGCTAAAAAACCTTAATAAACACATTCTCCTTTAATTATTCGCTATATATATAAACTAATATAGCAAAGTACTTTTGAACCGCCAATTTTAATTCTCCGTGGCACACTTGATCAAAATTCCAAAACAACCAAAAATCTAATCCACCAAGGTTAGGTTGCCTCATCACTCGGTAATAAAACGAAAGTATAGTAGCCTCGAATCAACAAAAGTCGGTGCATTATCCAATTACCTTGCACGCCACTGCTGTGAATTCAATTGTGTCGCCGAACAATATCAGTACGTCCCAACGTCATTTTTTTGTATAAAATTAAATAGTTTTAATACATACGGTACGAAATTAAAAATTATGTCTTACTTTGATCACTCACCATGATTTTGAATATTTAATCGTTGATTTTAACACCACTTATTGATATTTAATCGCAAATTCCCAAATTAAAATGGAGGCAAATATCTATGCATAAAAAAAAATAATAATAAATACCAAAAACTTATGTGGTTTGATTTACACTACTCTATGTTCACGAACGAAATAGCGAATATTTATATTACGTCGTATATAAAAGAGTATAATTATACTTTTCTTTTTATTAGTTAAACTCTCAATTTGTTTTTCTTGTAATTCTAAAGTTCTTACAAATATCCTATTTATAAACACACATAAAAACTCTAAAAGCACATAAGTTTATATAATTATAAATTTTATATATAATAAATTATTAGTTGGCTCACAATCCCACGGTAACCTAACTATACATAAATAAATAAAAAAGATAATAATACCGGCCTAATAAAATACGAGCCCAAAAAAGTATATGTTTTATTTTATTCTTTTGCGAGACGGTGAGTATAATTTATACACATAGGCAGAGATCTCAACCACAACTGATTGAGAGGATTTATATGGAAAATCTCCATGTGTTGGGTTGGACCTTTAGAAAAGGGGACAAGGGTAGAAATGCACAAGTCCCAAATATATCCAATCACTTCCCTGATGTTTGTTAATCCAATTGATTAAAGAGTAAGGTTCGAAAAATAATAATAAAGACATTTGCCTTATTTCTATTTTTTTTTAGACTTTTTCATCTTTTAAGTCACAATTTTTTTTTTAATTCGCATTGATAAAACAAATTAAAAATAATAATTTTTCTGATCAAATGACAAAAATATTCATTAAAAATAAAAATTAGCATATATAAATCTAACTTATTGGATTATTTGATTTTATTTTTATCTTTTAAAATTTTTATTTTTTTGTTATTTTTTTTTACTGTTTAGTTCATCTCGATAAAAGTAATCTAAAAAAAATTATTAAAAGATAAAAGAATTATTAAATATAAAAATAATATAAAATAAATAAATAAGATATTATTTTAGACGAAAGCCTAATTAATACATAAAAAGAGAGGGCAGAAAATATTCTAATATGATAAGTAGGTGGATTAAAATCAGGTACTTGTCGAATTGTCACGCATGCCGTGTGTTGCATATCAAGTTGACAAATAGCACATATTTTATTTTTGATTTTTTAACGACATTAATTAGATAGCTACACGAAAAGGACCCAAATTGGCCTGATTGACTTTGCGATTTTGAGTTTGTGGTCCTCATAAATTTGGTTTGGTTTGGTAAGACATATTAAGCCTAATTGCCAAAACCCATCATACTACCTAATAAAATTCAAACGACTTCCGACCCCATTGCCAACTAATACTGCAAAATGTTTGCCTATTTCAATTATGGCTTCTTTTTTTAATGCAGGTTTCTATTGGCTTTTTTTTTTTTTCATGTGCATTCATTCTTTAATCAACACTCACAATTTTGTTTATTTTGATAAAAACATATTTTTAATTTTATTTTCTAGTGTTTCATACGATAAAATATTATTTTGGAAAAAGCAAGTTTGAATTAATTAGAATGTAATTTTTAGCTAATTTTGGAGCTAAATATCTTTGGATTGGAATAATCTTTTTAGATAATTCTAAATTCTAATTAGTTTATCTCTATTAGTAAAATAATTGTGAATTTTGTAGCATGCAAAATCATTAATGAGTAAATGAAAAATTGACTAAAAAAATGTGCTATTAAAGTTGACAAAATATTGGTAACTTAATATAATTTCACATTGCTTGGAAGATAAAAAGTTAATCAACATATAGAGCTCAAGTTGGAATTTAGGTTTGGGCCCAAGGGGTACCAAGTTCGAGATCCGAAGTCCGAAGCGGGTCGCGAGTTGTGGGCTGTGGGTTGTGGGTTGTGGATAATTCGCATCAACCCTTATCTTTTTGCGAAAATATCATTTGATTAAAATTTTGAATTTAAATTATTTAAATTTTAAATATTTAAGTTATTATTTTTTACCCATGACTGACTATTGAAGTCAGAATGGGCCGATTTGCGACCGTTGGAGTCAAACTATTGGAAGTTAAATGATTTGCACCTGTTGGGCAGTCTAACCGCCAGGTCGGACCGGTGTCATGTCGGTTTGGTTTAAGCAAAACCGTCACCTACAATGCAAATAAAAAGGTTGTTCCGGCACCCATTTTCGACATCTAAAAGACAACCTCCATTTATGAAACTCTGTTTATGCATTTCCATCACTACTCAATTTCTGAGAAAGTTCAAGCATAGCAACACTTGTTGGTATGCAAATTGTCGTGCTTCCTCTGTACACGTGGATCGTTTTATTTTGGAGATAGACGTTTGTTCAATCGCAAGTACCGAGGTGAGGACGTAATTTGTCTTAAGGAGATATCATTCAATACTAGACTTGATCCCAATCAATTCTAAAATTGTTCTCTAAGACTATTTCATTTTTGATCTTTTAACAAAACCAGTATTCTATTCTTTATTTCTGCTCTGTTTCGGGTTTTATGTTCTGTTCCCGTATTTATTTAATTCAGTACTGTTTTCTTTTAGTTTCTATATACAGGAGACTATTTTACAAAATAGTGTTTGTGTTTTATTTTTTTGTTTTTCGAAAAACAGTGTTTTCTGCTTAGTTTCTAGTTAGTTAATTTCTGTTTTGTTTTCTTTTGTAATACAGATTCTAAAAAATAATTTATCAGTTTGCATCTATTGTTATTATTTTTTTACAATATACCAAAATCAGATCTGTTTAATTCAAATTTAGTATTACTTAATTTTTATATATATATATTTTAGTATTGTCCCAGTTTTGTTAAAAAACCAACAAATTATTGTGTTTCAGTATTATAACCAACATATTAAAGTCAAGAAATTTTCTTCAAACCTAAATAGACATAATATTACATTTTCACCAATACTATATGTTCCCACCACCGTAACTATTATTACCACTCCATCACCATTCAGCCATTGTTCATGTCAACACCCTACCACTACATTGTTGCCACCATGGATGGCATGTTTTTTTAGTGTTGCAGCCCTACTATTCGGCTCTATTTCGTATGAGTATTTTTTGCCCCAGATAAAAAATGGAGAGAAGACGAATATTTATTTATTTTATTCGATTGTTTTCGTTCCGCCTCCTATTATATTAAATAAATAATGTTTCTTTATAAATCTTTATTTAATTAGCTTTTTAATAATATAATAAGATTAAAATACAAAAATATTATACTTATTATTTTTATTTATTTACTTGTATTTTTTATGCTTTATCTCCTTAATTCTAATCATTTATTATCTTCTTATACCATATCGTCTCATTTTTAGTTTCATTTACTTTAAAATTTGAGAAATACCCTCGTATGACTATAAACCCGCCCCCATTTCTGTCACTTTTCTAATATTTCTGTTATGCTTTCATCCGGACTGAATAATATATGAGTTGGGAATGAGATATTAAATTCCCACATTTGCTTTAGTCTGTTGTCATTTCTAGTCATCACTATTATCGTTAGTCCTGCAACTCCTCCCGCTACAGGTATTTCACCCTAGGGTGTTTACTATGTGGGATCCTCGATCCGAAATGTTGCGATCTTTTCACCATGACCTCACCACTAGCTTTGCTCCCAACCATTGGCCCTCTACAACTATCACTGCTATTACCACTATCACCCCACAACTACAAGCTGTAACTGGTGCCATCACTACACGTTGACACTGAACGGATCAGAATCTTAGAAAACAATGATGGTACATATGAATTCAATCAAACAAGGAGCAGAACAAGAACAGCGGACAACAAAAAACTATAATGCGTCGATGCGTCTGGACAGAACTTGGTAAGGAAAATCCCTAGTTTTTTCTGAATCCCAAAAACTAAAACCTGGTACATCCATAAGGCAGAATAGGGATTATACATGCGTGATACCCCAGGTTTGATCATGTTTTAGCACTTGAATTTGAATCCAAAGATCAACACGGCAATTAATCGACAATATTTTCTCTGCTCAAATCTTCTGTCGTATTTTCAGATGCCGAAACAAGAACAGAGTGTGGACTTTGATCATTCTTTATTCTAAACCCTGTCTGGCTACCTCTCATTTTTCTCTATCTCACGAGGAAACCCTAAAGAGACTGAATATATGTATCACGCTTGTTATTGCAGTCAGGGTTATAACAGCATATATATAAGTTATAGTACCAACCTAAGAAGTAAATAAAAGATGGATTTCTAATGTAATTAGAAAATCCTATTTCAACTCAGAAATAATTTTTCAAAAACATAAATTACAATTCATACTACTAAAGAATCGTAATTGTACTTCTGGTCTTATTATCAAAACTAAACTTTTGAGCTCCTATTATTAAATGCTTATCATTCTCTCCGCGTTAAAATTATATATACCCGTTGATTAAATTAAATTACTAACCATTATATTTAATCGACCTCTTACATAAATCCTTAAGACCATCCACTTAACTTATTAGATATATCGAATTATTAAATCCATCTACAAGATTTGACATAATCAAAACTTATATACTTCCTTAATGGAGTATTATCAATCTCTATTCGGAACGTGAATTTCGTTAAAAATTAATATTCACCATATAAGTAATGTAGTTATCTAACTCACCGGGATTATGAACTCTTAAAAGATTGCACCCTTTAATGAATCAAAATAATAAATATTAAATATGTTTTGGAATTATGAGTATAAACACTTATAATAACCATGAGGTGTAAATTAATTTATATAGTTAATACAAAATTAATTACTCCAATACGGTTCTGTTTAATAAACAAAAATTATAATATCACAATGAGTCAGAACTGTAATTGAAATTATACCGTTCTCCGTAATCAAAACAGATCTATTAAAACACTGTATTAGAACCTTACCGATGGGGTGTTCAAATCCATCTAAGACTGAACCGAAACTTATATTCTATAAGAACTGATAATCTAGTCATTCGTGTGTAAATCGAACTCTACAAACTAGATTAACTACTATATAGAAAAAAACACTCATGTACAAAATTAAATAAATAATAAAATACATACAATTCTCATACAGATCCTCATTAAAATAGAAAATTAAATTTTATTAATAAATAAAATTAAATACCAAAATCAAAACATGGTTTTTAATGTACAACTATAACAGACATCCCAAATTATAATTATAGTGTGAAGTATTTTTTTTAATTTAGTAAATGTGAATTAATTTTTTTTTATATAATTATTTGAAAATGTGGAAAGTACTGATCGCATTCTTTATTAACCAAACGCTAAAAAGACGTCTTACAACTTATTTCAAGGTTGTAGTCAAACTGTACAATAAAAGAATTTATTGTTTTATGCAAAGATTTCATTGAAAATTATTTTTCATCAAATCTCCTAAAAGAATTTTTCACCTTTTTTTACGACGTGACAAAAAAAAAGAAAAAAAAAGAAAGAAGATGAAGAAGAAGAAGAAGAAGAAGAGGAAGATGCTGCTGCATGTTAACTATCTATCTAGAACAGTACACGATGGCGGGCTGCGGAATGGCCAAGTCCAACCAACTTGGTATTCAAAGCCTCAGGCCCACTTAAGACTAATCAGAGCCCATTAAAATAATGAAGTCATTGGCCCAATTTGGTATAACTTTTCTATTTTTGCTTATTTTTGTATCTTCTAGATTTTTCAATCTTTTTTTTTTGAATCACATGACAAATTTTAGAAGTACAAAAATAATAATCAAATGATGAAAATATACTAAAGATGAAAATAAAATATATAAAATTTGACAAATTGGTTTATTTAGACTTAATCATATGGATGAGAGAAATCACAAAATTTAAAAAAACTATTCAAGAGATGAAAAGTTCACTAAAAACAAAAAATGATAAAAATTTACTAAAAATGAAAATAAGATACATGAAATTTGACCTATTGATTTATTTTGACCGATTCATATCGATGAGAGAAATCACAAAGTTTTAAAAAAAAATTATTCAAGAAATGAAAAGTTTACTAAAAATGAAATCAAACAATATAAAATTTGACCAATAGACTCATTTTTGACTTTTTAAATTTTTTTTATAGTTTGGTAAAAAGACCTTATTTTTTTGACTTGTTTCGATGAGAGTAATCAACAAAGTGTAATAGTTTAATCAAATAATTTAAAACAATCTATAAATAATAAAAATAAGAAAAAAATTAAACAAACAAACAATTATTACATATGTTAGCTCTATATTTAAATTTAGAAAAATAAGGCAAAAGTTGTCACGCCCCGAAACTTGGGTCACTCAAACCATCAAAGAGGAACCCATTTTAAGATTTCAAGATTCAACAAAACCACTCGAATCCATTCATGTCCAAGAATGTAAATGAAAGCAAGTTTTAAACATTTGAAAAATACTTTTTCGAGAGTTTATTTTATATAAAAGAACAGTCCAAAATATTAAGGTCACGGTTCCCAAGAACCAAGTTTCAAAATAAACAAACAAAATTTTTAGAAAACTGCCCAGACCACTTGATCGTTTAAAAGACTGCTCGAACGGTCTCTGCAAGCCCACTAGTTTTTCACTTGAAACACCACTCTTAAAAGCTCAACATTCAAACTTTTTCTCTTTCCATTTGAAAACCTTCAAGGCATAACAAGCCAACAAAAACATGTATAAAACCACCCTCGAAGCACAAGTTTGATAGAAAGTATAAAACCAACCGAAAATGATAACCGTTACATACGAATATGAAAACATATAACCAGCCCATGGTTCATCTCACAAGCATACAACAAACATGCATGGATAACCAAGACCTTGAGGCTTATACGACATGTTTTCAAGTACAAAACTTATAATTTCATTACATGATCCAAATACACAACGATATTAATGACCGATTAACAAAACTACTAAAATTAACAAAGAAAAAAAGATTTTGTCTTTGCCTCCTCTAGGGCTCACCGAGATCTATCTACATGGTCAAATTCATCTTAAAGTTTTTAAATCTCATAACGTGAGCCGAAATCAAATAGGAATAGACTAGCATGAATTAAAAGTATAATATGCAATCACGAATTCTATGAACAACTTGACCACACAAGTCTTAAAACGGTTTTTCATCCTTAAAATCCACAAGTTTTTATATAATCCAATAACATCTGACAATTTAAGAATATAAACCACACGGTATTTTCCAACCCAATTTCCACAACCCACAATGATTCAAATAATGCAATTCTTTACGGGCTTTCACCGTAGGATCAATATTCGCCCATAATAATGCATTTCTTTATGGGTTTTCACCGTATGACCAATATCTGCCCCCAATGATGCATGAATTAACAAAACGTTTGTACGCACCCAGCCATGTACAAACATCAAAACACATATAGCAATGTCATCCATCTAACCATGGAGACCAATCAACGTTAAAAACCCGGCTCAACCCCAAATGCTATCACTAAACCTTCAAAACTATGTTTTCGCAACATACAATGAATTCTTTCAATTTTCAAGACTCATCCCTTCGAAAACAACGTACACATATGTCCACCAACTTTGTAGTAAACCACAAAAAAATGCATAACATGCTTTTTATCCAACCGAATATAGTTTAAACATGAGTTAAACATTTGTAACATTTTAAAACGGTAAAAACGTTTATAAATTACACGTGGAACCCTTTTAAAGCAAGATAGTCTAGAATCCTATATCAAAAAGTTAAAAACTCGACGCTTCAAGCACCAGGGAGAAATCGAAGTCACCAAAAAGTGATTCTATTCTGATGAACGCGAAGCATACGGTGTGTATAGTAAGGATCGACTATTCCCACGTCAAGAGCCGGGCCCGAACCAAGGTAAAAGCTAGAGAGAATGTAGAGGATCTAGTTTTTTCTTTCAAGTAAGAGAAAATGAAGTTTGCAAGAGAAGCTTTTTGATTCAAAAATCAAGGCTATGAGCTGTCTTATACACTGCCCATGCAGACAGACCGCTAGAGCGGTCTAAACACCAATCTAGCGGTCCTGCCCAGAAAGGTTTTTCAACTTTTTCCTGCAATATCCGATAGGACCGGTATTGAAACCAACGTGCACTCTAAGCCAACACATGCATAAAATATATAGAAAATATGTTTTTTCTATAACAATTAAAAATGAGAACCAACGCGTTCCATATATATATAACAAAAATGAAAGAAACTGGTTCTCACAACTCTCCCCCTTAAGGAATTTCACCCCCGAAATTCGTTACGAGATCAAGAAGAAAACAATTCCGAATACCTGGCACGGACTTCGAATTCAAGCTCCCACATAACTTCCTCGACACCGTGATAAGGCCATAGAACCTTCACATAAGTAATGACCCTCCCTCTCAACACTTTCTCATTCGTATCCAAAATCATCACCGGTCATTCCTTAAAAGAAACATCCTCATCGACTCGTAACTCAGCCCAATCCAAGATATGTGACGGGTTAGGCTCGTACTTTTGAAGCATGGAAACGTGAAACACGTTGTGCATAGAAGATAATAACTGAGGACCCAAAGCCAGGCGCTATGCCACCTCTCCAATCCTTTCTAGGATTTCAAACGGCCCAATAAAATGCAGCAATAACTTTTTGCGATGGCCAAACCTCATCAAACCTCGGCATAGCGAAACCTTCAAAAACACGTGGTCCCCCGCCCCAGACTCCAAAGGCCTCCTCCTCTGATCGGCGTAATTCTTTTGGTGACTCTAGACCGTGACCAAGCGTTGTAAAATCGTAGTGATTTTCTCTATTGTTTTTTGCACCAAGTCGTGTCCCAAAATTGCGGCTTCTCTCGCAACTACCCAACACACTGGTGACCTACACAGTATACCATATAAAGTCTCGAAAGGCGCCGTTCTAATGCTAGATTGATAATTATTATTGTACACAAACTCTGTCAATGGTAAATAATGTTCTCAAGAACCCTAAAAGTCAAGTACATAGCTCTCAGCATGTCCTCCAATATCTGTATTGTACGCTGAGATTGACTGTCCGTCTGAGGATGAAAAATAGTGCTGAAAAGAAAATTCGTCCCCAAAGCTACCTGAAGACTCTGCCAAAAGTGCGATGTAAAGCACAGGTCTTGGTTGGAAACAATAGATACAGGTACTCTGTGTAACCGAACAATCTCACTGATATATAGCCTACTCAACTTATCCAAAGAATCCTTCACACGAATGGGAAGAAAATGTGCAGACTTCGTCAATCTATAAACTACAAACCAAATAGCATCATGCCCCTTAGGCGATATAGGAAGTTCAGACACAAAATCTATAGTAATGTTTTTCCACTTCCATTCTGATATTGGCAACGGATGTAACAACCCTATTGGTCTTTGATGTTTTGCCTTCACTTGCTGACAAGTAAGGTATCAAGAAACAAACTGAACCACGTCCCTCTTCATTCTCTACCACCAGAACTGACGACGCGGATCATGATATATCTTGGTGCCTCCCGAGTGCACTGCAAAACGAGAATGGTGGAAGTCCCATAACACATCATCATGGCACAATTCTGGCACAAACACTCTCCTAGTAAACCTTAAACTCTGATCCAAACTCACAACCCATCCCTCGGTGTCTCCCCCACTAGTAACATGATCCTGAAACATTTGAGCTTCCTAATCTATCCGTTGAGCCTCCAGAACATAGGAAATCAACAAGGGTCGTGAAACCATTGAAAACAAGGTCGCACCCTTCTATCTCCCTGAGACACAAGTCAAACTCACCAACCTCCTCTCGCATGGTAATAGAAGCCAACGAACCATGAGGTCTCCTGCTAAAAGCATCGACCATGATATTAGCCTTGTCAAGGTGATACTGGAGATCAAAGTCATAGTCCTCCGTAAACTCCATCCACCGTTTCTGGCGTAGATTTAGGTCCTTCTGCGAAAATAAGTATTTTAAACTCTTGTGATCCGAGAAAATCTCAAAATGTTCACCGTACAAATAGAGCTGCTATGCCTTCAAGGCAAAAATCACGATTGCTAATTCCAAATCGTGTGTTGAATAATTCTACTTGTGCGTTTGCAATTGTTGAGATTCGTAAGCTACAACCTTATCCTCCTGCATCAAGACACACCCAAACCCATCATGTGACACATCACAATATACTATATAACCCAAACCTTGTTCTGAAATAACCCACACTGGTGCACTTGTCAACCTCTTTTTCAGTTCTTGAAAAGCCAAATCAAAAGACTCACTCCAAACAAACTTGACTCCCTTCCGCGTAAGGCGAGTCATCAGCATGGCGAGTCAAGAAAAATTCTTCACGAATTATTGGTAATAGCCTACCAAATCTAAAAAGCTACGAATCTCAAACACAGTTTTTAGACGTTCCCAATTCATCACTACGTCGGTCTTTAAAGAATCCATATATACTCCATCTCTCGATACCATATGTCTAAGAAACTTCACCTTAGGAATCTAAAATTCATAATTCTCAAACTTAGCATATAGTCGATGCTCCCTCAAAAGCTACAGAGCAATATGTAGATGTTCCTCATGCATCTCCCTTGACGGTGAGTAGATAAGAATATCGTCCATGAACACAACCACAAAACTACCAGGACATGGGTGGAATATGTGGTTCATCAAGTCCATGAATGTTGCGGGAGCATTCGTCAAACCAAATGGCATAACCAAAAACTTGTAGTAATCATAATGAGTTCGGAAGGTGGTCTTTGCTATATCCTTGTGAGACCCGAACCCATTTTCTTTTTCAGCATTTTTCGACGCGCGTATGGTGTTTTCATTGCTGCATGTTTTTATGAGTTTAGATGCATGATCGGGGTTAGATATGCATGCGGGGCAGGTTCCCAGGGTTGTGGGGTGTTACGGCGCTAATTTTGAAAAATTTCAAAAAAAAGATATTTTGGAGGCATATAAATATTTGGAGTTAGATATTTTCAAAAAATATTTTCAAAACTTAACTCCTAAATTTTTTCTTTTTTCTCTCAGCCTTCTCTCTAACTTCTCGGGTGCCTGGGCTTCGGTTTTCGACGATCAAACTGTAGATTCTTGGTATCAACATCGAGAGCTACGCAACCATTCGGTCAGATTTTGATTTTGGTGAAGCTCGATTTTGCATGTAGTTCGAGACATCAAGTTTTTAAGTCACCGAGGTAGGATTCTAGACCTGTATGTTTTATAAGGGTGCTATGTGTAATCGGGTGTATTTTTACCGGTCGAATTGTTGTAGATTTGATTTTTTGTAAAAGTTGGGTTTTTGGGTTAAAAATCAATTTTATGTCGATTTTGGTGGATCGAATCGGGTTTTGAGTTTTTCTTTTTGAGGTTTTGTGGTAGTTTCAGGTTTAGGCACGTCCGAGGGTGTCGAGATAGTGTTTAAAGGCTTAGATTTGTGGTTGAGATGGTGGCTTGTGAGTGTTTGAGAGTTTGGGGGCCAAGAACACTCAAGAACAGAAAATCTGGGTTTCTCTCGGGTGGTAGCTCGGTCGAGCGCCCGATGTCCGCTCGAGTAGACTGGCTGCGCAGGGCCATTTTGTTTTGATGTTATCTCCTTCGTTCGGACTCAGAATTAGGTCGTTCTTGTACTCAAATTGAAGCCCCAGAAGGTTTCTTTCCAATGACACCTCTCTCACCTTAAAATTAATTTTTTCGAAAAATTTATGATCAAAAGAGTGAAGGTGTGTTAAGATTTTCAAACCATTTTTCACCCATTTTTGGCCGAATGTTTGGGAACAGGTTGTTTTTCATTATTGTTGGCCCTTTTGACTTAATTCCATGTTCTGTGGGACTTTGTGGTGTTCTTGTAGGCGTTGTGGGCTTGTGTTGGGAGTGTGTGGGCGTCGTGGGCTTGTGTTGGGCGTATGTGGGTTCGTGTTGGCCGTGTTGGGCGTGTGTTGGTCTGGGTTATGATATGAGGTGGTTGGACCTTGGTTTTCAATGGGCGTCCTACGGTATTTAATTTATTAATTTATGGAAATTAGTCGATTCAAATACCTGTGGATTCTTTTTGGGGTTCGGTTGGTTGTGTGATGGCTTCAGGAGTCGTGTGGTGGCCTCTCGGTCGATTGGATTATGGGGCTCGATCGACTGCTCTCCTCCAGTGATTTTTAGTTGATTGGATTATGGGATCCTACCAATTGAAGTCACGGAGAGGGTGTTGGTCAGTTCATGCGGGGTGTTGGTGCACAGTTGTGTGCGTGGTGGTTTGTGCATCGTTGTGTGCGTGGTGGTTCATGCATCGTTGCGTGCGGGGGTTTGATTTTGTTTCTCAATTTGAGTTTTCTCCCAGCGTTGAGCGCTTGAGCGGTGGTTGAGCGCTCGAGAGGGGTGGTGCCAGAGTGTTGGGTCAGTGATTGACCGCTCGAGCAGTGGTGGTGCGCTCAAGCGGGGTGATGGCAGAGGGGTTTGTCGGTAGGGGACCGCTCGAGCGGTGGTTAAGCGCTCGAGCGCTTGGGCTGTGTTGGCCTCTGGGTTAGGTTTTGGTTTTGGTTTTCCTTATCGTTGGTTATCCCGGTGAGTGGATGGGTCGTTTGGGTATCAGATGACGGTGTGTGTGGCATGTGATGTCGTATCGGCTTATGTGATGGGTGGCATTGTGATGTGGTTATATATGGCTATGTTCATTTATAACTATTTATTTATGTACGAAATATGTAAGTGGATTACATTGATATGATAACGTTATGTGTAACGTGGTTTATGCTTTAAAACTCAGAGTTTAATAGGCATGTGATGAGGTTTGTGAAACATAGTGATAGTACGTGATTTTATGCAGTTAAATCCTGATTAGGTTATGCATAGTTGTATGGGATATGATAGTAGAACATGTGGCTCTGTGAATGTTAGCTCTGGCTGACGGTGCATTCGATAGGGCTGCAGTCCCTCGGTGAAAGTTCGTAAAGGTGCATGGTAGGGCAAAGGTCCTTCGGTTAAAGTCCGTGAAGGTTAGGGCTAAGGTCCTTCAGTTGAAGTCCGTAAAGGTGCATGGTAGGGCTGAGGTCCTTCAGTTGAAGTCCATATAGGTACATTGATTGGGGCTGCGGTCCATCGGTGAAAGTCTGAGAAGGTTCATGAAGCGCATCTACTACATTATGGGACGGATAGACCAATTTTCAAACTATTTTAAGAGTCATGTGAATTGCGATCTATAAACCTTGTTCAACTGTTTTCAAAGCTCCTGTGAGTGACTCAAAACATGGTTTGTATCCTTTCTTTTCCTTGCATGTGAAATTGTTTTCAAAACTTGAAAGAGAGTCTAAACCTGCATTTCGATTTCCTAGCATGTTTTGTTTATACTACATGCCTGTTTAGTTTCTGCTGAGCTTTAGCTCACGGTGTGAGATTTTGATTTTCTTCAGGTACTGGTCACGCAGGTTGATCTGGAGGTGCCAGAAGAGGTGGAAGAGTGTAGTTTTAGTTTTTGCTAGTTTTGTTACATGTATGTTGTAACATGTTTTTTGACATTGGAGCCTTGTAATGTATGTCGTTTGGCGTTTATATACAATGCATGTATGTTTACATTGAGAGTGTATTCTCGAACTGTGTATTATGTTGTTTGTTTACGGGTGTTTCACGTGATTCGGGGTTTGGGGCGTGAAAATCCTCCCTCCTAGATCCTCAACTGGTGATATTCCAATCTCAAATCAATCTTAGAAAAGTAGCATGAACCCTTTAATTGATCAAACAAGTCATCAATCCTCGTTATAGGATACTTATTTTTCACCGTTACCCGATTCATCTTCTGATAGTCAATACAAAATCCCAAAGACCCATCTTTCTTCTTGGTAAAGAAAGCCCAAGCTCCCCACGACGACGTACTTGGGCGTACAAATCCCTTATCAAGCAACTCCTAAAGTTGTATCTTAAGCTCTCGTAACTCTGCTAGTGCAAAACGGTAAGACGACATCAAAATAGGGGAGGCTCCTAAAACAAGATCGATAGAAAACTCTATCTCATGACTCAACGACAACTCAAAAAGATCGTCAGGGAAGACATCTAGATTGTAGCAAACCACATGGGAAAACTCTCTTCGAACTCTAACTGCCTCATCAAACATGAGAGCAGAAAAGAGAAAACTAAGGTTTCCTTGATTTCGCACAACACTAGGTATAGGCACCTAATCGTCATCCTAATCACCCACAAAATAAAAATAATAATCCTTAGGTGTACAAATCGATACTCTCTGTCGATCACAATTAATAAAGGCACGATAGGTGGTCAACCAATCTATCCTTAGGATGACATCAAATGTGGTCATGTCGAGAATTATGAAGTCAAACTCTAAATAGCGGCCGACGACCTCTAACTTACAAGATCTATAGACTAACACCATATTCCCACTGATCGGGGTCTCTACACACAACGTGCTACCCATCGAGTCTATCTTTAACCCCAAAGTATATGCAAAAGCAGATGATATAAAAGAATACGATGTTCCTGTGTCGATGAGAACACTGGCCCATAATGTGTACACTAAGAGAGTACTTTTGATAACTGAGGTAGTCGCTTTAGCATCAGACACAACTGGTGCCATGGAATAACTGGGATCTATAAGCCGTACACTTTGCCCTACGGGCCCTTGGTCTGCCCATCATATCTTTGTGCTACGGGTTATTGCACTGACTATACTGAGGCACCCCCTTCGGTAACCCTAAAAGTCTGAGCTACTGGCTGCCGATAAGCCTGTTGTTCTTGTGCAGACTGAACAACTAGTGCACCTGCCGTGCTCTATGCAATCCCTCCTTGAAGACAGCTCCTACGAAAATGTCCCAACTAGCCATGCCCAAAACAAGTTGGTGGCTCTCTTCCTTGAAACTGAACAGGTATTGAACTCTGGAACTACCTCTTCTATGGACAATCTGTCACACGATGCCCTGGTTGCCTGTACCGGTAATAGATGAGCTCCCTCTTCTTTGGTCTCCCTAAGGAAGCTACTAAGGGTGCTGGTGTAGAAACTGCAACTGTGACCTAGAAGGATGAGAACCAGGGCTCAAGGACCTCAGCCTTTTGTTGGAGCGCCCATCTGACTGTGCATCCGTTCCACTCTGCGGTGGCCTGACCTCCCTGGGTCTACGAGTCTCACTCAAAGTGTTCTCAATTGTAGCCGCCGACTCCACCAGCTTTGTAAAGACACGTAGTCTCAATCCTTCCACCCGTTCCCTAATCGCAAGCCTCAAACCCCTCTTAAACCTTTTTTAACAAAGCTTGTCAGTAGCCATAGATTCTTGTGCAAAGTAGGACAAACTAGTAAACCTGGCTTCGCACAGCACAACATTCATCGTCCCCTGGTGAGAGAATAGAACTCCTCTCGGTAGGTTTCCCTTGAGGACTCGAGAAAGTATTTCTCCAAATATACTTTGGCAAAAGCTGCCCACGTTCCATCCACGGTAGTTTTGGAAAATTTCCACCATTTGTGCGCATCATCCCTCAGTAGAAAAGTGGTAAACGTAACCCTCAAGTCATCCTCGACTATCTGTAATGTATCCAGAATCCTCATCATGAGCTCCATCCATTCCATGGCCACCTTGGGATTGGGATCTCCAACAAAGGCAGGAGGGTCAAGACGTCGAAACTCCCACATCGCAACAGTCGCCCTCGGCTCGGGTACTCTCGTCGCTCCCCTAGCGGCCTCGGCCAGCTAACAGATGGAACCCACCATCTTGCATAGCAAACCTACCCCGTCTACTGGTCCTTGGGAAGGATTATCATTCCCAGCATCAGGGATTGGCACATCTTCTTGGCCTAAACCACGGCCTCAACCCTCAACCACTACCTCATCTTCTCCGCACATACATCACTTATATATGAAAGCAACATAGATCATAACAATATAAGATTCAACTTATCATACTATTACATATATAAGTCGCATAATCATGCTAACACTTAGCCATTTAAGATCATATAAATAGATTCCATGTACCGAGGAGTACCATCAACAGTGATGAGTCAATTTGGATAACCTACTTAGATTCTGTACTAGAAAGTACATCAGCCAAATGCATTTCTTACTCGGCTTATGAGTTTGTTAATCCAAATGCCCGAAGGCAAGACTAATCAATCCTAAGGTCCAACTCCCAGGCTCATGTATATACAACATCCTCATACTCAATAGGTTATCATCATCATGTTATGAAAACATTTAAATACATGCAATCATGTACAGACAACCATCCTCACAAGGTGATGCAACCTCTCTGACGACTCTTAAGTAATCGAACATAGAGCTCTGATACCAAGTGGTCACGTCCCAAAACCTGGGTCATGCAAACCACCCAAGAGAAACCCGTTTTAAGATTTCAAGATCTAACAAAACCACCCGAGCTCACACGGGTTCAAGAATGTAAATGAAAGCAATATTTAAACCTTTGGAGAATGCTTTTTCGAGAGTTTATTTTATGTAAAAGAACGGCCCAAAAGAATAAGGCCACGGTCCTTAAGAGCCAAGCTCTTAAACAAGAAAACAAAATTTCTAGAAAACTGCCCAGACCGCTTGATCGGTCAAAAAACTGCTCGAGCGGTCCCTGCAAGCCCACTAGTTTTTCACTTGAGACACAAAAATAGAAATTTTTCCATGGTCGCTTGATAGACCGCTCGAGCAGCTTGGCTTTGAACCCTTTTTCAAAACATCACCCTTGAAAGCTCAATACTCAAACTTTTTCTCCTTCCATTTGAAAACCTCCAAGGCATAACAAGCCAACAAAAATAGGTCCAAAACATATAACCAACCCATGGTTCCTCTCACAAGCACACAACATACATGCATGGATAACCAAGGCCTTGAGGCTTATATAACATGTTTTCAAGTACAAAACTTATAACTTCATTGCATGATCCAATTACACAATGGTATTAACGACCGACAAAAAAAAAACTACCAAAATCAACAAAAAAAATTTTTTATCTTTACTTCCTCTGGGGCTCACCAAGATCTATCCACATTGTCAAATTCACCTGAAAGTTTTCAAATCCCATAACGTGTGTTGAAACCCAATAGGAATAGACTAGCATGAATTAAAAGCATAACATATAATCACGAATCATATGAACAACTTGACCACACAAGTCTTAAAACGATTTTCCATCCTTAAAAACTACAAGTTTTCATATAATCCCATAACATCTGACAATTTAAGAACATAAACCACACGGTATTTTCCAACCCGATTTTCACAACCCACAATGATTCAAATGATGCAATTCTTTACAGACTTTCACCGTAGGACCAATATTCACCCCCAATAATGTATTTCTTTTTGGGCTTTCATCGCATGACTAATATTCTCTCCCAATAATGCACGAATTAACAAAACGTTTGCACGCACCCAGACATGTATAAACATCAAAACACACATAGCAACGCCATTCATCTAACCATGGAGACCAACTAACGTTAAAAACACGGCTCAACCCTAAGGGTTAGCTCCAAACCTCCAAAATTATATTTTTGCAACATACACATGAATTCTTCCAATTTTCAAAACTCATCCATTTGAAAAAAAAGGACATACACATCCACTAGTTTTGTAGTAAATCACAAAAAAAATGCATAACATGCTTTTTATCCAACCAAACATGGTTTAAACACAAGCAAAACATTTATAGCATTTTAAAACGGTAAAAATGCGTATAAATCATATGTGGCACCCATTTAAAGCAAGATAGTTTGAAATCCAACCTCAAAGAGTTAAAAACTCAACGCTTTAAGCACCGACGAGAAATTGAAGTCACCAAAAGGCGATTCCATTCGAATGTACAAGAAGCTCGGGGCGCATATAGTAAGGATCGACAATCCCCACGCCAAGAGCCGGGCCCGAACCAAACTAAGAAATAGAGAAAATGTAAAGAATTTGGTTTTTCTTTCATGAGAGAGAGAATGAAGCTTACAGGAGAAGCTTTTTGGTTTAAAAACCAAGGCTATGAACTGTCTTAATACACAGCCCACGCAAACAGACCGCTCGAGCGGTCTAAAGACTGATCGAGCGGCCCTGCCGAGAAAAATTTTCTAACTTTCTACTGTGACGTCTGACAAGACCGGTATTAAAACCAACTTGCATTCTAAGCAAACACATGCACAAAACATATAAATTTTTTTTTTTCTGTAACGATTAAAAATGAGAACCAACACATTACATATATACATAATAAAAACAAAAGGAACCGAGTCTCACAAAGTTGTCATCGGGCAAGTCACCGTGGTTGAGACTAATTAGGCTTTTAGTATTATTTCATTAAAATACTCATTCCTTGATTTAGTTTAACAAGAAATGATTGAATATCCATTTCAAGGGAATCGTCATTCACCATTTTATTGGATGTTCATTCCTTTGGAAAAGTTAAAAAATGACCATTCTATTCCTTTATATTTTTTTGTTGAGATCAAAATATCCTCATAATCCTTTACCTATCTTATAAGAAAATTTACATTTCGTAAATCACAAACGTCTCATCAACATTTCCATCACGTGTCCTCCACCACCCCCTCCCCAAACCCTGAAATCTTGATGACTAGACACTTGATCTCCGACCACTAATCCCCTCATCCTTGACCCTAAATCCCAATCCCCAGATCCCTCTAACCCTAGAAAATCAAACCCAAGACCCCTAACCTAGAATCCCCAACCTCTAGATCAATGAACCTGAGACCTGAACTCCAGACCCTAACCCTAAACCGAAATATCCAAACCTTGGAATCTAAATCCTGGTCCCTGGACCTTAGACCCACCATATCCCAAACCCTTGGACCCTAAAACCCCGACCTTAAAACCTAAATCCCATGAGCCATATCCTGAACCTTGAACTCGGATATATAATCTTTGAACCCCCAAACTTAAACCCAAGACCTTAGATTTTGGACCCTAAACCCCAACCACGACCTTGAACCCTCAGACCCTGAACCTAGGACCTTCAAACCTCTATCCTCGGTTCTTGGACCCTCATCCTTTAATATAATAAACTTTGATATTTGTTTTATTTATTAATAATAGTTGTTACTTTCATTTTAATGAGGATCTTTATAAGCAATATTTGCATTGTATTATTTATTTAATATTATCCATGTGTATCTTTTATTATACATAATAGATGATCTGGTATGTAGAATTCAGTTTACACACAAAAGATAACATTATCGGTTCTTACATAATATAAGCTTTTGCACAAAATCTTAAATGAAATTGAACACACCATCGGTAGAACTGTAGCACAGTGTTATAATTGGTCTGTCTAGATTATAGGAAATGGTATAGTACATTTGGTGTGCATTGAATAAAGCCGTCTTGGAGTAATTATTTTTATATTAATTGTGTAAAACAATCAATACCTATGTTTATTATAATTGTTTGTGCTCTTATTCCCAAAATTAATATAAACATATATTTAGTTTTTGTTATTTTGACTCAAAAAAGTGTTAGATCTTTTAATAGCCAATAAGCTCAATGAGCTCAATTAATTGAATAATTACATTGTGTATGATGAATATTAATTATTAACGACATTCACGTCCCGATATAGACACTCCAATTTGACCCCACCTAATCTTAGGTTAATCTAAGTGAATCCAATGATGAAAACAAATGGAATGGTGCTTCTGGACAATCCTGGGGAGGTAATCCAAGCTCAGTGATTTGAACCCAATGATCAAAACCTTCTAATCAGTGAAATCACCTTGAACCACCAAATTTGAAATGTGAGACGCCAACATTGATTATGGGAACTAGCATAAGAACCTCTTAGAAACCCTAACTAAGGTGGCGACCGCCACGTTTGAACCATGGGGTCGCCAACTTCATTGTGGCGACCGCCATAAGAAATCTCTGGAAACGTGTTTTTTGTGGCAACTGCCCACTTTAAACCTGGCGATCGCTAACTTCAAATGGCCTGATGTGTCCCTAAACATGTCAACATTTCATTGGTTGAAGAATTTTATAAATACCGTATCACTGGTACGTTTTTCAGGACAGAGGAGAAGAGGATGGAGAGTGAGAGGTACTCTACCGAAGTATCGAGAGAATACAAGCCTCGACACTGACAGCCTGCTGATGTATCGAGAGACTGACCACCAATATCGAAACCATGACTCACTCATACTTGGATTGGATCACTGATTGAGAATTGGATCGTTGAAGCACATCTCCCCGACTTGAGGCTTTACCCAGATTATAGCGATCCAGGTATTCTATTTGGATCCCTAATCTTTATATCTTCATTTCTTCTTTCTTGGAGTGATTGGGTTAATTTTTACCCTTTTATTTTGAATGCTTTACTAGTACCCTTAGTTGGTTCAATTATTTTGCTTTATTTAATTAGATCATAAATTTTTCTTTATATATGCTAAGTATGTTTAGATTAGATTAAGTTAGTTAAATTCATGTTATAAATCAAATTTTAGCTTGTTTGCTTTACCCACATTGCACATTTGTACCTAACACATTAATTCATCAAATAGTGCTAACTTAATTGACAATTGCGATTTAAGATGTCGTTATTGTCATAATTAATGCACTAACATTTATATGGTTGTAATTATAAATATTACACCTGTATTTTATATTTTTTAGTTAAGTGATTGTTATATTGCTATGTACTAGTTGTTATTTTCATTATTTTGTTAGTTTAATTTTTCTTTAATAATAAATCTTTTATTTTTTTTTTATTCACAAAATCTTTTAATATTAGTTTAATTTTCTTTTATCAATATCTCTTTTATTTTCTTTTATTCACAAAGACTTTTAATGTTAGTTTAACTTCCTTTTAACAGTATTTCTTTTTATTTTTCTTTTCTCTTTCTTTAGTTTAACATTAAAATTAATAAATCTTTTAATCTTAGTTTAATTTTCTTTTAATAGTATTCTTTTTATTTTTCTTTTCTTTAGTTTAACATTAAAATTCATAAAATCTTTTAATTTTAGTTTAATTTCCTCTTGATAGTATCTCTTTTATGTTTCACTTATTTTGTTAATAGCCACCCTATAGTTACTTTTCTCTTTTATTTTTAAAATATGTTTTTATTTACTTTACTTAAAATTATGATTAAGATAATTTAGGATGCTTGATTATTTGACAATATGGTATACAATTTTAGAATCTAGGGAGTTTTGGGATTGTATTTATTTTGTTCTAATACCATGTCATGTTTATGTTAGCTTAGGTTATTTAGTAATATTGTATGCGGGTTTACTCAATGTATCTTTTAGTTAGAAATTGCATGCTGTGGAACCTATGATTTTCTTTTCTTATTTGCTTTGTTTTGATTTTCTATATACATATGCTATGTATTTTTTTTATTTAATTTTGATTATTCTCTCTTTACCCCCATATTTTGTATTTGCATATATTTGAGAAATTTAATTAAGAACCAATAATGATTAGCATAGGCCAACTTCACGGTTGGACGAATGGGGTGCCTAACACTTTCTGCGATTCATACTTTAGCCCCCAAACCCTTTTTCTCTAGTTAATGTGTCACGCCCCAAAATCCAAGGTCACGTGAAAATCCACCAAAATACTAGTTTTATGAAAATAGATTTTCATACATTCAAATCCACCGGTTGAAATTAAATAAAAACCCAATATGCATCTCTCATAAACAGTAAACATACAGTTTTAACATGCATACAGTATATCGCCTTATGGCGTACGAAACCTGCCTTCAAGAACAGGCATACTAAAAAGGAAGACTATAAAAGTCTTCCACCATCCGTAACCACGGGCACCACATAATCTACTCAAGATAATGCTCCATATCTTCACTTCAAAATGGTTTTATACAGAAAATCCCATATGTGAGTCAAAATCCAATAGAAACAGACTATAAAATTGTAAAACAGGATATGCAATCATATGGTGGGAGCTAACTCAACCACAAGTAAAACCAAGCATTAAAACTAATGCAAGAAACAGTTAAAGAAAGTTGTAGTCAAAATGTTATTTCCCACTCGTATCACACAACCGAAGAAAATAGGATACAAACAGTTTGCTCGACTCGAGCCACACAGCTGAGAAGGAAAGATAAAATGAAATCCTATGTACCGACTCCGTCACAAGGGGACAGATGTAGTAACTATAGACTCCTGCCCCTTTACCCAAATCCCTACACATCGTAGGACCGGTTAGGTAAATGCAAGTTCTACATGAAGCCACCACAACATAAAAGCTTAGTTTATAGGTTCAACAATCTGAGGGAACAAAGCACCCAACCACTTAGTTTACGGGGATTAACCTGAAAGACTAAGGTACCTACTATGTGCACGCTTTTAGACTTCCACCGAGGGTAACTCGTGCAAAATACCTGCTATCCTGGTACATCTAGAGAATCATTTATCAAAACCAAACTTTTTTCACAGTTATACATTAAACATGTATAAATTGATCCAATCCATCAACATGGAGATCAAGATCCATCCATCCACATGGAGATCAAAACAAAACATGTAAAAACATGAGTTCAAAACTATACAACATATGTATAAGAAGATTCAATCCATCTACCATGGAGATCAATGCATGAAAATGCATGGTTTTCATCAAAATATTTTAAAAGTTGAGCCTCAACTCCATAGGTTAGCTCCAAACCTTCAAAAATATAATTTTCAAAGATGCACCATCAACAGCCCAAGTTCAGTCGACTGAAAAATACACTGGAATTCACGCCAAAATGCCCAACAACATTGTTCAGTTGACTGACCCCATGGGTTCAGTCGACCGAACCCACAAACCATGATCCAATTGACTGACCCCATGGGTTCAGTCAACCGAACCAGCCCAAAAAATGTTTTTTACCTACGATTTTGCCATTTTAAACCCAAGATGAAGCCCCGAAGCTTCCATCTCACACCCATGAACTCACACACTCTCAAGCCTATCACCAAAGGCTTTAAAAGAAACATCCAACGCCGTTTTTATCCCACCAAAACGACGAAAAAAGGGTTTTTAAACCAAAAATCCACATTTCCTAAACATGAAACACCTTTTCATGAATAAAAGATGGTAAAGCTGCATAAGATTATATACGACACCCTCTAACAACTTTAAAGTCTGGAATCTTACCTCGGTGAGTCAAGAACTCGATACCTCGATCCGCATGCAAAATCGAGCTTCGTCGGAATGAAATTCCGTCCGGATGGATACATAGAGCACGATGCCTATAACATGGATCGACTGTTGGTCCATCAAAATTAAACCCTGGGCCCCCAAGAAGTTAGAGAGAAGGCAGAGAGAAAACTAGAAAAAACTTAGGAGTTAAGTTTTGAAAATATCTTTTGAAAATATCTAACTCCAGATAATTATAGGTCTCCAAAATATCATTTTTTAAAAATTTTTAAAATTCACACCGTAACTCCCTGCAACCCCCAGGAGCAACCCAGCATGCTCAAATAAACCAAAACGTGTATCAAAAAGCATATAAGCATATTAAAACAAAAATGCCAAAATGCGTTGAAAAACATCGAATATGCATTTAATATAAAAAAGAGACAGTACGTGGTCTCACATAATGTTTTAAAGGTCAGTAGCCCGTTTTTGTGTTATTTGATTTTTTTTAAAAACTAAGTGGCGACTCCATTGTCAATAAAAAAGAAATTTCAAAATTTAGTTTTCAAGGTGTTAAAATATTTTTTAAACATTCCTTGTATTCTCTTATTTTTGAGTTCAAAAACCCCAAATTCCTGCACCACATTATTTTTGGTGACTCGCTGGAGACTGATTTACAAAATTAAATAAGAGCGCTAGACTTGAAAGCATCATTGGTTCTTAATTGGAATTTTTCATTTGCATTCTCGCACGCATTTACATTATTATGAGCCCCTTGCCTGGTCGACCCGATACACTGGTCAGTTTACTATCTTGGGGCTATGTTGGGAAGATGGACAAGTCTTACTGGTTGCACGCTTTTATATGTGCAATAAAAGAGTTCGTACGTACTATTTGACCATGACCTGCACCACACTAGGCATGAGAGGTATATACTTGGCTCTATTCAGAAGGTACCCTGATTAATGACCAAAAAACCAACCATTTCTGCATATAATAGCTTAAAATCCTCCATTAGGTGCTGCTGACCTAGTAGAATTATTTGTTTTGTTAATTGTATATTTTGTTTGCGTTTGTTAGGATTGTTCGTTTTGTGTGTTTGTTTGGCTTAGGCTAGTTTCTCTTTTTCGAGTTTGGCCCGAGTTTTCTATAATCCTTTGTTGATTAAGATAGTTTTTCCTTTGGGGTCTTACCCGAGTTTTGACCTTCACCTTGTTTGGCTTTCGTGCCATCGATTTTCTTCTCGGGGTCATGCCTGTATTTTGGTTCGAAGCCTTTAGGATAGTTTTCTTCTCTCTTCTGGGTTCTTTCCATGCTGTTGATTTTATACGTATTAGATTTGTTTAGGCTTACTTTCTTCGAACTCCCGTCCAGGATCTTATCTTAGCGGGACCCATTTGAGTTTGATCCTTTTTTCCTACTAGAGTGCTGCCTATTTTTCCTTTAGAATTTTAGGATAAATCAGTTTCTTTACCTTAGAGCTATTTTTCTTACCAGAGTGCTACCCATTTCTTCCTTTAGATTCTTCAGATAAACCTTTCTTTTAGAGTTCTATTTCCCCTTCGCGCAACTTTCATGTTAGTTTTTGGTTCTAGTTGTTATGTTGCCAGTATGGGCCCAACAAGGACATGTTTCTATTTCAATGATTATATCTGCTCATGGTTAGCTATCTTTTGTATCCAGAGTGTTAGCTACTTGTTATCAAGATCCTTTATGAGAAGTGTCTAATACTAGTAATTTTGCATTTGGGACCCAAGATTTGCTTCGAGTTTGGACCATTGAGTCAGAAAGGTCACAGTCTGTACATGTTTGGGCTAGATCGATAACTGGGAGACTTTATAGAATTCTAGAACAAATCACAGAATAATTTGAGATGGTCGAGAATGAGATGAATCTGACAGCCATGATAAGGCCAATTACTGATATACAGAGGGCCGTTAAGCAGCAGACCCAAACTCAAATGCAATGCCAAGCACAGATTCGGGCAATTTAGGCCCGTCTACTAGGGGTGAAGGAATAATTGGATGACCTGAATGGCAATGGAGAAGATTTCTAGGATGACAACCAAGGTAATGATGGGCCAAAAGTTGTTCTCCCACCCCAATTTGCTCGACAGATCCCGATGGAAGAAGATAACACCGCTCAATCTAGGGAGTCCACATTGGCAAAAAAGATCGATCGAATGGAAAACATCCTTAGGAAGGCAAAAGGGATTGAAGAATATATGCTAGATGTGGGGGGGGGGGGGAATATGTTTATTCCCAAACGTTAAGCTGTTGAAAAGGTTCAAGATGCCATAAATGGAGAAGTTCGATGGAACTAGTGATCCCCGAATTCATTTGAGAATGTACATCGGTACCCTCTCTTCCATGGGGATTAATGATCAGTTGAAGGCTCAGCTATTCAACTGATCTCTTTTAGGGGCAGCCCAGAAGTGGTTCCTATCTCTCGATGTTGCTAGGACCAGAACATAGGAGGATATTGCCACAACATTTGTAAGTTAGTATAGCTACAACGTCCAATTGGATGTAACCATCTGAGAGCTTGAAACCACCCGACAGGAAGGCCAGGAGTCATATTGTGGTAAAGAATTTGTAATCCCTTTTGAAACGCTATCTGATCACACAGCCGCTCTCCACTTTCGAGTAGTTATTCGATGCTGGGGTTCAAATTAAAGATGCAATCCAGTTCAAGGACATTGAGAAGTCTGAGCCTAGTCAAAAACCAAAGAGGTCCTTCCCCGTGAAAAATTAAAACCAACCCACTACCTCTGCTAACCTCGCTTCTCGTTCGAACGAGATTAACCTTTTAAACCCTCAGTCTGAACAACTAAATTCCTCATCTTCTACACCATCACCCGAAAATAACTAGCTGTCACAATAAAGGATGCCAAGGAGAGTTTTTACTCCCCTCAATATACCATTGCCCACAGCCTTGAATCGATTTGTCAAGAAGGGGCTAATCAAGCTTTTGGATCTAATGCTACTACCAAACCCCCTACTGCCAAGATTCAACCATTCTCAGTACTATGCATTTCATCATGGCCATGGACATTTGATCGACAACTACCTACGACTCCACCATTAAATCCAAGATTTAATTGACAACAAGGTCATCCCATCGCCATCTTCCACTTAGAAACTAAATGTTACAACTAATCCACTACCAAATCTTGTTAAATAGGCCAGGGTGAATTGTATGTATCTGAGATAGTCAGAAGATCCTAGTCGGTATATCTGTTTGGCATATCTATCGTGCCTATGTGTTTCAGCTATTGAGGATCAGTCATCTTGTTCACTAATTACGGCTGAAAATGGTTAGGACATAATGGAAGATTAGAATGACGATGCTTGAAAAGATTACCAAATGGTGATTCAAGCCAACAACCAGAAAGAACATAATGATGATGATGACTGGCTATTAGACTACCCAGTACGATCGTATGGATTTACCGATCTTCTAGATGGGATCACTCTTCCCCAACTCTTTGGGGAAGAGGTTTTTGTTGATGAGATGCGATCTTATTGACTGGTTCAGATTTTACTAAAGTTAAATGGGGAAGAATGGACCAATTTTTAGGCCACCTGGGAACAATAAGTAGATTACATCGGGGAAGATATTTGGGGGCTAGATGATTTTGACAACACATGGGCAATAGAAGATGAAGAAGAAATAAAGGAAAGATCGGAGTGCGTCAATCTAGATGATATGTGAGAATTTAAAAGCTATCTGCACATTGTTGAGGTTAGACAATCGAAGAACGCAATGCAAGGATTATGAGATCCTGAAGAAGGGGTAGAACATTTGACAAAGAGTGGGTGGCATTCTAAGCCAGCTCAATTAGAAAAGGGGCAAGTAAGAAAAAAAGAAAAGGAGAAAGAGTAAGAAGAACAAGATGACGCTGTACTGAAGTAGCTAAAAAAGACTCAGGGCAACATTAGCATATGGGGTTTACTGATGGCTTCACACTGACATCGACAAGCCGTGTTGAAGGTTCTGAATAAGGCCAATGTATTAATAGACATAACTCTCGAATAGTTGAATGGATTGATACTGCTAGCTATAGAGCCTAAGGTGATTTCTTTTTCTGATAAAGATTTACCATTAGAAGGGAGAAATCACAACAAGTCGTTGCACATTACCGTCAAGTGTCTAGAGAAATTGGTTCCAGTAACACTTATTGACAATAGTTCAGCATTGAATGCTTACCCACTCAGAACTGCAGTATGCTTGGGAATGAAGTCAGATCATTTCACACCCAGTAATCAAGGAGTTCAGGCTTATGATAATATAAGGAGGGATGTACTTAGACTAGTGTTATTTGCTGTGTCGGTCAAGCCTTTGAAAACTTTCGTGGAGTTTCATGTGCTAGATGTCCCAGCATCTTTTAATCTATTGTTAGGGTGACCTTGGCTCCACGACTCTGAGGTGTAAGATGTTCCTTCTACTCTTCATCAGAAGCTAAAATTGATTAAGAATGGGACAGTACTAACCATCCATGGAGAAGATAGTATTCAAATCCCAAGAGAAGATGGCTAGACTCTCTTAAAAGTCTAGCATGGAGAAGGGGAAGTATCATTGAGTGGGTTCCAATTCAATGAGGCTCAAGCTATTCAAATACTATTAAAGGAGGAAGAGAGCTACATCAATCCCTATGCGGTTACAATAATGAGACGTATGTCTTATTTTCTGGGAATGGGGTTAGGTCGCAAGCAACAAGGAATTCTAGAGCCCATTCAAGTGTTGCCAATCTCGCAACATTTTAACCTCGGGTACAAGCCAATGGACGAAGATTTAGAGGGGTTAAAGATAAGGATGAAAGGAAAGAAGGTCAAGTATTTGGGAACGTTGAACGATTACGTCGTCAAGGAATGTGAAGATTTTTCGTGCTGTGGTTTCCTGGAGCTGTGGATCAATGAAGAAACTAATCAACGGTTGCCAAGGTTGGAAATTTTCTTTAACCATAAGCTATCAGATATAGAGGAAGAAGAGGCAATAGGGAAAGAAGAGGAGATTCAAGAAGAGGATTGGGTAGATAAATTTGGCAGCATTGGCATGGGAGTTTTATTCAACGATAAGATGACTTAAATGTGCATAATTGATCACGACTGTTTGATGTTGGGCTACAACACACCAGCTGATGACACTGGGCTTATCATGGATACGGCTGCAAACGATGTTAAAAATTGATCCTTAGAGTCTTGTAATTTGCATAATGCATGTCTTGATTTTGAGTTATGTGAGTCGGTGTTGGAGAGCACATCTATATGTGCATCTTCCCCTCTGTTACTTTCAAGTTTGTAATCCCTTCTCTCTTTAATGAAATGAACAAGATTTTTGGTTATTTTATTTTATTCGATTTATTTCATATGCTTTCTGATGATTTCGAATTCGATGGGGATGTCCCCGAAAAAAAAAAATTTTTAATAAAAGGAGAAGAAGAAATGCGTGCTCAACCAATAATTGAAGAAATTTTGTTAATAAATTTGGATAATAAAACTAATCCACAAATTGTACAAATTGGTCTTCTTTATTTTTAGTTGAACGTGAGCAATTAATAACCTTATTAAAAGAATTCAAAGATGTATTTGCATGGTCTTACGAGGATATGCCCAGTATTGATCCCCACATTGTCCAACACCATATCCCTTTGTATTTTGATGCTAAATTGGTCAAACAGCAGTTGAGATGGATATGGCCAGAATGGGCTCTAAAGATCAAAGAATAAGTCACCAAGCATATCAACGTTGGATTCCTTATGGTAACTGAGTATCCGAAATGGGTGGCCAATATTGTTCTGAGTCTGAAGAAAGATAGACGCATCCGAGTCTGTGTAGATTTCTGGGATCTCAATAAAGCCAGCCCGAAAGATGATTTCCTGTTACCGCATATTAATGTTTTGGTAGACAGTACAACAGGGCATGCTCTCTTGTCATTTATGGACGGTTTCTCTGGATACAATCAGATTTTAATAGACCCTGAGGACAGAGAAAAGACAACATTCACTACACCTTGGGGCACTTATTGTTCTCGTGTGATGCCATTTGGTTTAAAGAATACAGGGACAACCTATCAAAGGGCTGTCACTACTTTATTGCATGACATGATACATAAGGAGGTCGAGGTGTATGTGGATGATATGATTGTGAAGTCCAAGGATCGAGATGGCCACACCATAGCATTACAAAAATTCTTTGAAAGAATCAAAAAATACAAAATGAGGCTCAACCCACAAAAGTGTGCCTTCGGAGTCACCGCTGAGAAGGAGCTCGAATTCATGATTACTCAACGACACATTGAAGTCGACCCTTCTAAGATTAAGGCAATCATGAAAATCCCTCCTCTGAAGACTGAACGAGAAGTCAGAGGCTTCCTGGGTAAGATACAGTTCATCAGCCAGTTCATAACAAAGTTGACAACCACAAGTGAGCCGTTGTTTCGCCTTCTAAAGAAAGGAGTCAAATTTAATTGGGATTAGAAATGCCAAGGCTCCTTCGACGTCGTGCGTTAGTATTTTTAAAACTCACTTGTTCTAACTCCTCCCGAACCCGATAGGCCACTAATTCTCTATTTATCAGTGACTATCTTGGCTATGGGATGCACGCTGGTACAAGATGGAGAAATAAAAATTGATAAGGCAGTCTACTACTTGAGAAAGAAGATGACGGGGTCTGAGATACGATATACACCACTGGAAAAGACATATTGAGCTTTGGTTTGGGCCTCCCAAAAACTAAGGCATTATTTGCTATCTTTCACAGTGAATGTCATTTCCCAGATAGAACCGTTAAAATATTTGTTTGAGAAGCCAATAATGACAGGAAGGTTGGCCCGCTGGCTATTGTTATTGTCAAAGTTTGATCCAAGGTATGTCACTCGAAAGTTAGTTAAAGGCAGAGCAGTAGCAGTAGCAGAGTTTTTAGTAGATCAACTAGTTGAGGGAGATGTAGATGTAGAATTCCAGTTCCCTGATGAGCAGTTGATGAGAGTCAAGAATGACAAGTGGGCTTTGTATTTTGATGGTGCATCTAATTAGTATGGATATAGAATAAGAGTTCTTCTTGTCACTCCTGATGAATCAGATGTTCTTTTGTCTCTGAAGCTCAATTTCGAAGTTACCAACAATCAAGCTGAGTATGAAGCATTCTTAGCTGGGTTAGAAGCAGCCCTAGAACTAGGGGAGAAGAAATTGAAAGTCATTGGGGACTCAGTATTAGTGGTCTCACAAGCAAGAGGAGAATGGAAGGTTAAGGGCGTAACGTTACTTCTCTACCATCAAGAACTAGAAAAATTGATACCGTGCTTTAAATTAGTGGTTTTCACCCATGTGCCGAGACTGCATAACAAATTTGTTGATGCACTAGTTACTCTAGCATCAATGATTGATATACCACCTCGGGTCAGAATGAGGCCATTGATAATTGAGCAGAAGAGAAATTCGGCATACGAGATGACAGCTGCAATCAAGGAAAGCACCGATGAACTCCCTTGGTACTTTGACATTCAAAATTTTGTGAAAAAAGGAGAATATTATAAGTTTACCAACAAAAAGGACAAAAAATCCATAAGGAAATTAGCTGCACAGTTTATCATTTGCGAGGGAAAATTGTACAAATGAGGGCATTCTGGAGTCAACAAGCTGTGTGTTAACAGTGAAGAAGGACAAGAGCTGATGAAAGAAATACACGCCGTAGTCTGCGGGCCTCACATGAGTGAAACATGTTAACTAAAAAGATTCTATGACAATGGTATTTTTAGATGGCAATGGAGACAAATTGTATATAGTTCGTGTGAAGGTGCCATAAGTGTCAGATTCATGCAAATCTTATGCATGTTCCCCAATATCAGATGTATAGCTTGATGTTCCCATGACCATTCTCAATATGGGGTGTCGACGTGATTGGCAGGGTAACACCAAAGGCGTCAAATGGGCACGAGTTCATTTTAGTAGCCATTGACTATTTTACCAAGTTGGTGGAAGCAGTATCCTACTCGGTATTGAAAGCCTCTTACATCGCCAAGTTTATCAAGCAGAACATCATTTGTCAGTACGGGGTCCCTCATGAGGTTATCTTAGATAATGGATTGCACTTTTAAGGTGAGGTCTTGGATCTTTTTGTAGAATATTGGATAGTAGCCCACAAGTTGTGACTATATCGACCACAAACTAACAGGGCAGTCGAAGCAACAAACAAGAATGTCAAAAGATTCTGCAAAAGATGATCAGCTCACATAAAGATTGGCTGGAACACCTACCGTTTGCACTCTGGGGGTATAGGGCATCGATCAGAGCTTCAATGGGAACCACGCCCTATTCTTTAGTGTATGGGATGGAAGCCGTGCTTCCCATTGAGGTGAAAATCCCTTTACTAAGAGTGGTAGCTGAGGCAAGTATTCCAGAGGTAGAATGGTAGAGGAATTGGATGAAAGAGCTGCTACTATTTGATAAAAAAAAAGCTGCAGGCTCTATTTCATATACAAGGGTACCAAAGAAAGATAGCCAAAGCATTCAACAAGAAGGACAAGACCCAAGACTTAAGAGAAGGTGACTTGGTTCTTAAAGAAATCAGAGCTCCAATCTTCAAACCAAGGGGTAAGTTCAAGCCAAACTGATTCTGACTATTTTTATCAAAACCATCATGACCGGTGGTACAGTAATTATCATAGATTTGGATGGCGATGAATTCTCCATTCCAGTTAACCTTCACCAGCATAAGAAGTACTACCCCTAAGAGAAAAATAAAGATAAAATAAAAGCCCGCAAGGCCAAAAACCCAAAAAGGGCAACCTTAGCAAAAGTTAGGGCAGCACAAAAGGAGAGCGTTAATACCCAAGATTAACCGAGCTCGAACTACGTTAAGGCCTGATTTCACATTTTTGGGATATATAAGCAGCTTTTTGTAAGGAATCCAACCACATTCTTTGTTTTCACCATCTTTGAATCTGAGTAAGATCAATGTAAGTTTATCTTTGGGTTGCAATAATAAAGTTGTTTAATTGCAAAAATTAAAAACTTTTGAATAACTTGGAACCTTTTCAACATAAAGTGGAATACTTCATTTCCACGTTGGTTACAAAGTTTTGGAAAATAAAGGTAGCCGCGTAAGTCCCAAACTCTAAACAAAATAAAGAAAGCTATGAAATTTTGAAAATAAAGTGAGTTCCTCAAATCTTCCTTCTTTTCGCTTCATATTTTTCTTCTTCTTTGTCTCTTTTCTCCTTATCTTGCACCAACCATGCCTTGTACTCGTTGGAAAGTTATGGGCACTACAGCTCCTACATCTCTATCAATGAATGAGATGGCCAAGCCTCCTGATATTTTGCCAAGAATGGGGTCTACAGTGAAAACGAACATAAACGGCCTCGAACACCGTGGAAGATAATCTGGCTCCGATCAAACTGACGCATAATCTGGTGTGGGTAATAGAAAGTGAACAATTGTAAGCTGATCAGTAGGATGCCAGGATGGTTCATAGTAGTTAAGGTCATGGTAGGGATCCACCACCAGGAACACTGCCAAGTGATCTCTGGGCTTGACAAAGAACAGAGCTACTGCCGCCATGCTGCCTCAATACTGTATATCTGATAATAAGGGTAGTAGATGAGAGCCATAGTACTGTGCCTATCCGTGGGTGGTTTTTGCATAAGGTTCCCCTTTTCCATCAACCAGACTTGTAATAGAGAAAAACAAAGAGAAATCAACAAGAGGAAAGCTGTGCAAGGAAATAAAGCAAAGAAGAGGAGATTATAAGGAAGTCAAAATTTTACAAAGATGGCCAACGAGGATTACAAGATTGACGAAGGATATGATGATGAGTCATTTGATTCCGAATCTAAACTAGATGAAGGGGCATAAAGGGATTGGCTAGGGAGTTGAAAGAGCAGCCTCAGAAAACATCAAAGTATATGACAAAATATGAGCGTGTAAGAATTTTGCGTACAGTTTGGCATGAATGCACCCATCTGGTTGAGTTAGGAAGAAACGAACCCCCTTGAAGGCGTAACAAAAAGCCCCTAACAAAGGCCCTAGTAGTGGATGAATTGATCGTTGAAGACTCGTGGAAGAGGCAAGTGGGAGGTGTTACTACAAACATGTTTGAGATTGCAACGAAGGAACATCGATAGAGGAAGATACCCTTCATGATTCGTTGTTTCCTACTTGATGGAAGTTATGATGAGTAGGGAGTGGATGAATTGATCATTGAAAACTCATGGAAGAGGCCAGTAGGAGGTAACTATCGAAGGAAGTATACAAACAGTGTGAAAGGTGTTGAGTTTACCTGAAGAAGTAAGGGATTGCAAGCAAAGATAGTAGTCTCCTTGTGGTGAACAGCGTCTAGGCCAATCAGTGTCTCGACCAGAACCAATGGAACAAAGTCTTTCCCCGACCACATCTGACCCGTAATATCAACTAGTGAGTAACTGACTCGTCAATCAGAAGGAATGAGAAGGTACCGAGTAAGGAGGCAAAAACACAAGGCATAGCGACGCTATAACTGAAAGCCAAGATCACTAAGATCGCCAGTTGGATGAATTCTGTTTATGACCTATGGGATATAGGAAGTCATCAAATGTCAAAAGAGAAGCCTCCATCTTCGGCAAACCACAAAGTTGTATTATTTGCTGACGGTTAGAAAGGAAGAAGGTTGTAATAACTACAGACTTCTTCGGGGGCAGATCCAAAATAGCGGCAAACTGCTCTACAGTGGGGCATAGTTCCTCAAGGCCAAAGAAAAAGACATGAGATTTCGAGTCCCACAATTGTGCAGCAGCACATAATTGTGGTTCGTTGATCTTTACAGTCATTAGGGAGAAGAAGAAATTAATGCCAAATGAGGCGAAGTTCAGACATTCGATATATGAAAAATCCTCAACCCATGTGAAAAGTGGGCCATGAAAGGAAGCCATCTTGGTGAAATTGATAGAAAATGAGGACCATAAGGGCTGTATTTATAAGGCATGAAAAGGCTGGACATCAAAAAGTTGAAAAAAAAGTACAATTATTGTGGCGATCGCCACCTTAGAGTATGGTACCGCTATGGTAAAAGTACACAGTGCAAGGCCGCCACCTTCACCACGTGGCGATTGCCACCTGTCTCTTGTACTTATTGGCGACCGCCAACATAAGACTCAGCGACCACCAAGTTAAAAGGTGGCGGGCACTCTATTTTATACCTTCCTTTTTGTAGTTTTGTATACTGTGCCAGAATAAAACATCCATGCTCATTGTATCATGCAAAGAAGTGCAAGCAAGTAAACAGATGTATAAAATGCAGTGAATGGCATGAAGGCCAAAATATATCAGAATGTATGTAAGACAGGGGCACCAAAGCCCAATAACCAATAAACTGGGGCGTGCAGGTCCATAAAGCCAAATATATCAAATGTATGTAACAGAATGTAACATAAAGGGGGGAAGGGAAATCTCTCTCATCATCTCTGGAAGACTCAGTAGGAAGAAGGCTCGCCCTCATCAGAGCTGACATCCTCAAATAGTGTCTCTAGGTCGTCATTGTCATCACCGCCATCTAAAGAAGAAGATACAATATGAGAACGGCTCTTGGCAGAAGAGACGGACCCTCTAGAGCGAGCTCTGGAGAAAGAGGCATAGGACTCCCAATCTTGTACTAGAGTTTGAATTGGAACCTAAGATTGGACTGGTGCCTACGGCTGTACGATACTAGTGGCTGGTGTCAGAGGTTGTTAAAAGGAAACAAAGATTAGAACAGAAATATAGGAAAGTGAAAAAAAGTTAAAAGGTTATAAGATACTCACTATGGCCACTGGGGAAAAAGCGATGCCAGCTGCTCATACGGTGGCATCGAGCTAGCAGATTAGTGCCCTCTGACTCGTAAATATCAACAGTAGGTGATCTAGCCATGCTTGATTAACTTGTAAAAAGAGAGACATGCAGTTCAAGTAAACTAAACAAGAAAAGAAAGTAACCTAAAGGAAAGCGGAAGAATGAAGACAAACCTGACTAAGCTCAGCCCTAAACTTTGGTGCTGGCAGAACTGCAACTGAAAAAGGAAAAGGGTAGCCATACACCATGGTCTGGATCTCCCAGGGAATCTCTGAACCCCTCATCACTCAAGCAGGTCCCTCAGCAGCTCTAGCAGCAGCGGCAACAGCTCCAGCAGCTCCAACAGCAGCACGTGCTCTACCAACCCCAACACCAGGAGCAGCGGTAGTAGCCCCAACAAAAGCAGCAACACCACTAGCACCAACACTAGCATCTCGAGCTGCAGCCTCAGGAGCAGTCTCTAGTGCTCGTCATCTCCGCCTTCTAGCAGGTGCAGCTGGGCTAGAACCTAATGGTCCTAACAGATGTGCCCAGGCCCATGTAATGTAATCTCCCTCGGCTCCTTGCAACTATGTGGCATGGGTCCCCATCTTCTCAAGCAGTATGTCATCTCGACTGAAATGGTCCGTCTAGCACATACAAACTAGAGGAGTAGTCGGGATTCGAAAGTGATCGAGACCCAAAGACTGGTAGACCACCCTCTATGCCAAGTAGTACTCTCGATAAAAAGGGCCCTCCAATAGGATTCGTGTCGATAAGGCATCGCGGCTACATGTTAAGTCCTTTTTGGCCCGATCCTCTATCCCCCGCCAGACATCCTAGTGAATCGATAGAAATTTAGTGAATAGTATAGAGAAAAAAAGAACAGTGATCAATACAGTGAGCAGTGAATGGTGTAGAACCGGGTTTAGTGTTTAGTGTACAATGAGCAATGATCAATATGCAGAACAGAGAACAATGTTAAGTGCATAGAACAATGATCAGTACAGTGCAGTGAACAATGATCAGTGCAAAGAAGAGTGATTAGTACACTGAGCAATGAATGGTGCAGAATCGAGTTTAGTGTTTAGTGTACAGAACAAAGAATAGTGCTAAGAGAACAGTGATCAGTACAATGCAGTGTAGTGCAGAGAACAGTGCAGTGAGGAGAATAGTGTACAGTATAGTGAATAAGGATTAGTGAATGATGCAGTGATCAGTGTGCAGAACACTATACAGTACAATAATCAGTGAATAGATAAAGTAGTAAGCCATAAGTTGAGAATAGAGCAAGAAATGGTACCTGGTTGGGAGTCAGTCGATCCGGTAAAGCTCGAAATCTATTTAGATCCTTTCCTCCAGTCTTTTTACCCTTTAGACCTTGGGCCACTGAGCTGTGCGTGGAATAACCAGAGGGTTGGCAGAGGAGTTCGTCGGGACATGAAGCCCGAGGAACTCATAAGTTCAAAGCTATAAAGAGAATATGTCAGCAGAAGAATAGATAATAGATAACAGGGAAAATGAATGAACAAAGTACAGAAACTAAAACATACCTCCCAGACACTCTAGTATCCCCTAATACTGAGCTCTTGGGGGAATCTGGTCAAGGTCCTCATCAAGCCGTAGAGTGTAGCAAGAGCATCTCTTCCCCAGTTATATGTGGCTATTCGATCGAGGCAGGTGAGGGCACCGAGATAGTGGAGATGCACGATATTCTCCTTGTTAAAAAATAAGGAGGTACTAAACATATACAGCAAGTAATTGCAAGTAACCCACTCAAAGTGTTGGGACTTGGTGCAGTGAAAGTGACAAAAGCACTCGAAAAACCAGGTATACCTAACTCTGTCTCTATCCATCTAGACGGGAACAGCGCCAAGCAGATAGGTCAGGGCATTAGTTGAGCGAGTGATGGACGGATCGAATGGGATGGGAGCCCCTCCGACTTGGATGCTAGTAATCAGGGCGAAGTCAAGAGTTGTCAGTGTAGCCTCAAATGTGGTGAAGTGAAAGGTATTGGTGGTATCCCACCATCTCTCCGCCAGGGCCGTTAGCCAGACACGGTAATTGCTCATCTTACCCAATAGAGGTATGAATCGAGTAAAGCCAGAAGCATCAACGAAAGCTTGGCTGGGAGTAGGGAGGGCATCGTACCACTCCAACATCTCACAAGAGGTAGAGCTGCCGAAACCCTAGACGTACTGGCCAACCTGAAGAGAAGAAGATGAGCAGAATATATAAGAGCAGTCAAAGTAAACGGAATACAAAAAATATAAAAAGAAATAAAAAATACTAGGTTCATGTGTAAGTAATGATTCTTTGGTTCTTTTAAGCACTAGTAGACTAGGCACCCTAAGCCTTGGTGCAACAGGAAAATCTTTTAACCCTAGGTTCGTGTGTGAGTAATGATCCTTTGGTTCTTTTAAGCCCTAGTAGACTAGGCACTCTAGGCCCTGGTGCGTCAGGTAAATCTTTCAACCCTAGGTTCGTGTGTGAGTGACGATCCTTTAGTTCTTTTTGTTAGGGTTGGTATACTGAAAATCATATTTTTAGTATTTAATTTTATTTTAATAAAATTAATTTTCCATTTTATGAGAATCTTTATGAGCAATGTAAGTATATCATTCATTTGTTATGCATGGATGCCTAATATTCTGTATAGTATTTAATCTGGTGTGTAGAGTACGACTTGCACACAGAAAATCAGATTTTAGGTTCTTGTAGAATATAAGTTTTATGTTCACAGTTTAGATAGAAATTGACATACTATCGGTACGACTGTGGCATAGAGATTTAGTAGGCCTGTCTTGGTTATGGGGAACAGATAATAGCGTCGTCTATTGTTCCGACTCTCTGTGTTAGTACACTTTGTGTGTATTGAATGAAACATTTGGGATAATTAATTTTATACTAACTATATAAATTAATTTACACTCTAAGGTTATTATGAATAGTACTTTTTCTCTTAATCCTAAAATAATTATTGATTTGTATATATTTAATATTCGTTGTTTTGATTTATTAAAGGGTGCGATCTTATATAGGTCTATATTTTCGGTGAGTTGGATAGCGGTATTATTTATATGGCAAATTTTAATTATTGACGGAATCCACGTCTCGAAAGATCGGGATTGATAATACCCCTTTAAGGATGCTTATAAGTTTTGACCGGGTCAAACCCTACAGGTGGATTTGATTATCCGGCGATCAAATAAGTTAAGCGGAAGATCTTAAGGAATATCAAGATATTGATTAAATTAAATTGTCAGTAATTAAATTTAATTGGCGGGTATTGGGAATCTTAACGGAGGGAGAAATGGTAAGCATTTAATAACAAGAGCTCAATGCATGAAGGTCTTGAGATTATGGATCAGAGTGTAATTATAGTTCTTTAGTGGTGTGAACTGTAATTCAGTATTTTATAAAAATTATAGAAACCGCTGCATGTCTTTCTATAATTGCAAAAATCGCTGGTAGGTATCTGTGTTCCACTGAAAATTTAACTCTTAATTACTCCTCAGATTCCTGCTGTAGCCCTATATATACGCAGATAGGCTGAACCAATTTGAGTTGGTTAGATCATATCTCATGATTAATATATTATATTTTGTCTCTCAAGACTAAATATATCGGGGTTCTACCGGTATGAGTTCTCGATAGACCGTAGCCTACACTACGTTCGAGTATCGCGTAAGGGAATACAGTAGAAGATCTGACTGGAGCTTCAACTCGGAATCAAATCGTAGTTGAAGAATAGATCGACAAAAGGTATTCTTCTAAATTAACTTTGGTTGCACGAGTTTATTTTTGATCGGTCAACGTCAAAAGTTTTATCTGGAGCTCGTTTTGGCATTTGCCCATCCAGTTAATTTTTTACCGAATATCGTTTACAAAAATAATGATCTTGGTAGTATTACCTCCAACAAATTGGTATCAGAGCCGTTTTGATTTTTGTTTACGGTTATCAGAGCCGAATAGATTTAGAACTGTTGCTAACTTTGTTTTGCAGGCGTTCTAATCCCAGTTTTATGATCATGTATTATTTTCATGTTTGATTGAATGCGTAGATGATGATTTAATTTATTTATTTTAATCACGAGGGTTAATCGTGGTAGATTGATTGTGAGCCTTCGGAACATAGGATCGATGTAATAGCTAGTTTTATATTTTTAAATAACTGTTTAAATTATTTAAGAAGAGGTTGAACATGTCTGATAACACGAAGAACGGAGGCAGCACCGGCAGTGGTTTGGATATTTATGGACCATAGATCGTGGTAAGTTTTAATGGTTTTAAACGATTTTTTACAGTATTTATGTTTAAAAAATAGCATAACAAATAAGTCAAAAACAGTAAGGAAAAATCACCAAAATAGCTCTGTTCTGGCGGCTTTCCCAGCGGCGGTTCGACGGCAATTTTTATGATCTTTCAGGCCGTTTTTGGGACTATTTTTTGGAAAATTATTTAAATATAAAATAGTAGTAAAACATACCTTAAAATACTATCAACAACCAGAAAAACCTGGGCCAAACAATGCATTAAAAAAGAAAAAAATAGCAGCAGTTTTTTCTTACGATGGCAGTGGCTACAGCAACAGCTTTCAGGCAGTTTTTCAATAATTTTTTGGGCTATTTTTGAGAAAGTTTTTTTACAGAAAGATAGTACTTTTGAGATATTTTCTTTAATATAAAATACATCAAAAACAGAGTTCGGATAAGACTGGAACGGCCTCGGGAAGTTGGCAGTTAAAGGCGGCGGCGCTGGTGAGTGGCGACTGTCCGTTTCAGGCAGTTTTCTGACGCTTTTTGATGTTTTTTTCAAGTATATTTTTTCATAGATAAATAGTACTTTTTGAGAGGTTTTTTTTATATAAAGTACGTCAAAAACCGAACTCGAGAAGAGGTCGAAAAAGCCTCGGGAAGTTGGCGGTACAGTGTTGTGGCGGGTAGCAGGGTTTTTTAGGTTTGGGCCATTTTTTTGGCCATATTTTGAGAAAATTTCTAGCAGATTTTTTGACAAAAAAATCTCATATTTCGAGAGCTTTCCAACGATATAAAACTCGTCAAAAATGGAGCTCAAATAAGGCGGTAGGAGCTGCCTGAAGGCGGTGGCGAGACGGCACTGGCAGTGGCTGGTGGTGGTCCGTGTTCGATGTATATTCTTATATATACGAGACTGATATGATATATATTGATATATCAGATAGTATCAAGAAGTTCTGATGCAAACGGGATACATGAAACTGATAAAAATTGAACTGTTGAACCTTATCTTTGAACATGAGACTGAAACTCTTTAGAGTTTCAATTCGATCATAAAATTGGGATTATATTTATCTTGCATTTAATTTTTTTATATTAACTGCGTGGATGATAGATATTAGTTTTATTTATCCAGTTATTTTAATTAATTCAAAATTTTGATTTTAATTAAAATATTTTGTAATAAAAAATAAAATTAAGTTTTTTTAATTAAATAATTTTTTTTAGATATTTTATTTATTACAAAATATCACGTTTAAGATGATTTTTTTAAATCAGATATCTTAGAAAAATGTAAAAATTAATTCCAGATTTTGAATTAATTAAATGGAAATATATTTAATCGAAATAAATTATTATTTTTTGAAAAATATGGAACGAAAAATAAAATAAATAAATACATTTAATCACTACCTTTGCTGAAAAGCTAAAGGAAAAACTGTGCATTTATTAAATTGTATTTGTTGCGCATTTAAATACTAAAAGATGATTTGATAAAATAGAATCTTTGAAATCGTGTAGACGAAAAGATGTTTGATTCTTTCATATCACGTGACTTTCGAAATTAATAAATTTATTTTATTTAAACGGATTTTTATAACCCTCAAAAAATGTTTTAAAATTCTAAGTAAGAGAGGAAATTTATTCACAGATAAATCTCGCGGTCTCCATCACCAGTTTGTAGGCGATGCAATTAAACCCTGCGTGTCGGCAGTAAGGCCTTCATTTCCAATGGACAGATTAATTGCGGTATCACCAGTACAAACCTCCTTTAGGGATAATTCTGGATAATTGTTAGTGTGGATCACTTCTCCAACTAAAGGGTTCATTGCGAAGCGATTAATTTGGAATTAGGTGATGGTTAACACTTAGCTGTATATAATAGTATTTTTTCCAACTGAGTCACTGCTATTATATACTAGACCGAAACTATGTCAGCTATTTAATTTTACTTGGCATGGTCAGTTGCCTAAGTATAAAATTAAAAGGAATTGACATGTCTAGTCTTATGAATGATAGTAGACGTCATTCCAACGAGGCATACTATTTTCAGGTTATCAGGCTGCTGGCGAATTAATTTTAAAATGATAAAGGGATCCAAATTAAAATAAATTCAAAGTTTTGCTCATCATAATTAACGATTTTTTTAATAATGTGATTCTCAGGATTAAAATGGATTTCAACCCACTCGCTTCAATATTCAAAGAAAACAAACTTACGGAACCAAATTTTGTTAACTAGAAATTTAACTTGGATATAGCTTTAACTACAAATGGTATTCCTTCAATACTAGGAAATATGTTTGTTTCTGAAAAAGGTTCTACCTCTGGGCCGAAAGGCATAAAGAAAAAAAAGGTTTAGAAACAGGGAGACACAGTTTTCAGGGTAGTTAGTGGGCCACAGACTGGTATGAAAAAGCCAAAAGACGGATATTTTCACTACAACCAGACCCGATACTAGAAAAAACTATGTCCAGTATTTCTCAAAAGGCAAAACAAACAGGGTAATTTCTATTCACTGATTGTGAAAACATGTTTAGCAGTGTTATCTATCGGTACTTGGTGTGTAGATACGAGAGTCACTAATCATGTCTGCAATTCATTGCAAGAGTTTCAAAAAATCCGACAACTTAGTGATGGAGAGATTTACCTACATATGGGCAATAATACAAAGGTAACAGCAGTTGTAGTAGGAGATGTCACTCTCAATTTTGGTAGAGATCGGATTTTAATATTATGAGATTGTCTTTATGTACCTGCCAATAGAAGGAACTTAGTTTTCATTTTTAGATTGACTAAAGACGGATATTTTGTTTATTTTAATAACTTTGTGGTTGTTAAGGATAATTAGCGGGTTATCTGTTCTAGTATATTGGTGGATGATCTTTATATTATTACTCTAATCTCTCTTATACTACAACTAATTGAAACGAATAATACATCTATATTACCATATAAGAGAAAGTTTCCTTCTTTAATGAACCAAACATTTCTTTGGCACTTACGCTTGGGTCATATTAATCTAAAAAGGATAAGCAGACTAGTAGCAGATGGACATTTGAGTTCATTGGAAATGGAGGCACTTCCAGTCTGTGAATCTTGCTTAGAAGGTAAGATGACCAAGAGGCCCTTTTTGGCTAAAGGTTATAGAGCTAAAGAACCGTTGGAGCTGGTTCGTTATGATGTATGTGGTCCTATAACAATCTGAGCTAGAGGTGGCTTTGAGTACTTCGTTAGTTTCATTAATGACTACTCAAGGTATGGATAATTTACCTGATGCACCGTAAATCTGAATACTTTGAGAAATACAAAGAATTTAAGGCGGAGACGGAGAAGCGTCTGGATAAAAGTATCAAATCACTATGATCCGACCGTAATGGGGAATACTTCTTAGGAGAGTTTAAGGACTACTTGTCATAAGAGGGGATTGCATCCCAATTGACTGCACCTGGCACTCCACAGCAGAATAGTGTAGAAGAAAGAAGGAATATGACTCTTATGGAGATGGTAAGATCCATGATGAGTTATTCAAGTTTACTCGATTCATTTTGGGGTATCCCAGGGGAACAAAAGGTGGTCTATTTTAAATTCCTAAGGATCAGAAGGTTATTGTTAGCACCAATTCCCAATTCTTAGAAGCGGTTTATATTATAGATTATAGGCCCAAAAGCAAAATTATTCTGGAAGAACTGAGAGAAAATACCAGTAGAACGAAAGAGAAACCAAAAGTCACTGATATTTCATTACCTCGTCATAGTGGGAGGATTATCGGGACATGTGCAAATCAAGAATAGGGTGCTGATGCACAGGGTTCAGAATCTGCACGGCCTATTACTGCTAGTACACAGACATAGGTAGTGCCTCGTCGTAGTAAGAGAATTGTTCATCAACCTGATCGGTATATGTTCTTGGGAGTCTTTTGATAGGATCCCGGCAGAACTGGATACCTAACCCTATAACTACAATGAAGCACTACAAGACAAAGATGCGGATCATTGGCAAATGGCTATGAATTTAGAGATAAAATCTATGTATTCCAATCAGGTTTGAAAACTTATAAACCACCCGAAGGGATAAAACCCATTGGATGCAAGTGGATCTACAAGAAAAAGAGTAGAGTAGATGGGAAGGTTGAAACCTTCAAAGCTAGGTTTGTTACTAAAGGGTTCACTCAGAAAGAAGGGATCGATTATGAGAAAACTTTTTCGCCGGTAGCCATGCTTAAGTCTATCCGAATTCTCTTATCCATTGCTGCACATTTTGATTACAAAATCTAAAAAATGGATGTCAAGACAGCTTTCCTTAATGGAAATCTCGACGAGTGTATCTATATGACACAACTAGATGGATTCATTGCAAAGGGCCAAGAGCACATGTTGTGTAAGCTTAAGAGATCCATTTATGGACTTAAGCGGGTATTGAGGTCTTGGAACACTCGATTTGATCAAGCTATAAAGTCTTATGGTTTTGATCAAAGTCTGGATGAGTCCTGTGTGTACAAGAAGCGTGACGAAAGCGTGGTGATCTTCCTAGTACTTTATGTAGACGATATCTTGCTCATCAAAAATGATGCGGGAGCATTATCTACGATTAAAGTATGGTTATCTGGACAATTCGATATGAAGGACTTGGGTGAAGCCAGTCACATCTTTGGGATCAAGCTTGTTCGAGGTCTAAAACAAAGGATGTTGGGCTTATCACAAGCAAAGTATATCGATGATATCCTTGCTCGTTTTAGCATGCAGGATTCCAAGAAAGGATTTCTCCCTTTTAGACATGGAATTACTCTATCCAAGGATCAGTGTCTTAAGACACCCAATGAGATGGAGAAGATGAAGGCAGTTCCTTATGCTTCGGCAGTAGGAAGCCTCATGTATGCCCTACTTTGCACTAGACCCGACATTTGTTTTACCGTTGGCATGGTTAGCAGATATCAGTCTAACCCAGGACAGGAGTTTTGGACTGCGGTAAAGAATATATAATCACGTACCTGAAAAGGATTAAGGATTATATGTTAAATTACTAGGAAAATAGTCTAGTACCTTTAGAGTACACAGACTCAGATTTTCAGTTAGACATAGGGCTTGGATTAGAAGACAACCTTGCAGATCATTTACAAAGAACTTACCAGCTAAAACTTTTGATAGTCATGTAAAGGGCATGGGAGTCAGATGTATGGCAATACAGTTTTGAGTATAAGTAGGAGATTGTTAGGGTTGGTATACTGAAAATCATATTTTTAGTAGTTAATTTTATTTTAATAAAATTAATTTTTTATTTTATGAGAATTTTTATGAGCCATATATGTATAATATTTCTTTGTTATGCATGGATGTCTAATATTATGTATAGTATTTAATTTGGTGTGTAGAGTACGGCTTGCACACAGAAAATTAGTTTTTAGGTTATTGTAGAATATAAGTTTTAGGTTCACAGTTTAGATGAAAATGGGCATACCATCGGTACGACAGTGGCACAGAGTTTTCGTAGGCCTGTCTTAGTTATGGGGAACAGATAATAGCGTCGTCTACTATTCTAACTCTGTGTGTGTATTGAATAGGATATTTGGGATAATTAATTTTATACTGATTATATAAATTAATTCACACCCAAGGCTATTATGAATAATGCTTATCGTCTTAATCCTAAAATAATTATTAATTTGCATATATTTAATATTCGTTGTTTTGATTCATTAGAGGGTGTGATCTTATATGGGTATATATTTTCGGTGAGTTGGATAGCGGTATTATTTATATGACAAATATTAATTATTGACGAAATTCACATTCTAAAAGATCGGAATTGACGATACCCCCTTAAGGATGCTTATAAGTTTTGACCAGGCCAAATCCTACAGGTGGATTTGATTATCCAGCGGCCAAATAAGTTAAGTGAAATGGCTTAAGAAATACCAAGATGCCGATTAAATTAAATTGTCAGTAATTAAATTTAATTGACTGGTATCGAAAATCTTAACGTGAGGAGAAATAGTATGCATTTAATAACAGGAGCTCAATGCAAGAAGGTCTTGAGATTATGGGTCAGAGTGCAATTATAGTTATTTAGTGGTGTGAACTGTAATTCAGTGTTTTATAGAAATTACAGAAACCGCTACATGTCTTTCTATAATTGCAGAAATCGCTGGTAGGTATCTGTGTTCTACTGGAAGTCTAACTCATAATTATAACCTAGGTCCATGCTATAGCCTTATATATACGCAGGTAGGCTGAACCAGTTTGAGTTGGTTAGATCATATCTCATGATTGATATATTATATTTTGTCTCCCAAGAATAAATATATCGAGGTTCTACCGGTACGAGTTCTCGATAGACCATAGCCCACACTACGTTCGAGGATCGCGTAAGGGGATACAGTAGAAGATCTGACTGGAGTTTCAACTTGGAATCAAATTGTAGTTGAAGAATAGATCGACAAAAGGTATTCTTCTAAATTAACTTTAGTTACAAGGGTTTATTTTTTATCGTTCAACATCAAAAGTTTTATTTGGAGCCCGTTTCGGCGTTTGTCTGTCCAGTTAATTTTTTTACTAAAAATCATTTACAAAAATAATGATCTTAGCAGTATTGCCTCCAACACTTTTAACGCCCTAGTAGACTAGACACCTTAAGCTCTAGTGTGCCAGGAAAATCTTTCAACCTTAGGCTCATGTGTGAGTGATAATTCTTTGGTTCTTTTAAGCCCTAGTAGACTAGGCTCCCTAAGCCCTGGTGCGCTAAGAAAATCTTTCAACCCTAGATTCGTATGTGAGTGACGATCCTTTGGTTTTCTTAAGTCCTAGTACACTAGGAACCCTAAGCCCTAGTGTGCATGGAAAATCCTTTAACCCTAGATTCGTGTGTGAGTGATGATCCTTTGGTCCTTTTAAGCCCTAGTAGACTAAGCACCCTAAGCCCTGGTGCGCTAGACAAATCTTTTAACCCTAGATTCGTGTGTGAATGACGATCCTTTGGTTTTTTAATCCCTAGTAGACTAGGAACCCTAAGCCCTGGTGTGCTAGGCAAATCCTTTAACCCTAGGTCGTGTGTGAGTGATGATCATTTAGTTCTTTTAAGCCCTAGTAGACTAGGCACCCTAAGCCCTGGTACGCCAGGCAAACCTTCTAACCCTAGGTTTGTGTCTGAGTAACGAACCTTTGGTTCTTTTAAGCCTTAGTAAACTTGGCACCCTAAGCCCTAGTGCGCCAGGAAAATCTTTCAACCCTAGGTTCGTGTGTGAGTGACGTGTTGGCCTATCAAGGTTTCAACGACCATTTTGATGATAAGAAATCTAAGTATATAATTGTGCAATTTAAGATTGTTTACAGGAAATATATGTTTAGCACAATCAAATATACAAAATGGATGTCATGAAGCAAATTCAAGTCAAATATGTTGGCAACAAGTTTTTGGAGTAATACAAAAGACGAAGAATTGAAGACTTAGTTTAAATTTTTATATGTATCAAAGTTAAGATCTATGTAAGTTTACAAATCTCATGATCATATCTCTTCAAGCTCATAGGAATCTTAAAGCTTATGAAAATCATTTTCCAAAAAAAAAAAGAAGTGTTCAAAATCATTTTCAAAACAAGAAGTACTGAACTTTTAAAGTTTAGTCGACTGAGGTATGGCCTCCAGTCGACTGAAGCTGGACTGCCAAACTAGAAATTGAATTTAAAGCAGTTCAATCGACTGGCCCACTAGTCCAGTTGACTGAATGGTGATATTGGCGATCTAGTCGACTGAGTTGGTAAAATTTTAAATTTCGGTTAAAATGGCTAGTTTAAAATTTCCTTATTTAGCCCAATAGCTAGTACAAATTTTTAGCCTATAAATACAGCCCTTGAGGATTGTCAAAAGAACTAACAAGCCTTGCTATCTATTCTCTCTTGTGCTTTCATTTTGTGCTTCAAAAATCTCTTATTCACTTGTTTATTTTTTAGAGAAAAACCCTAGAATTTATTTTGAGCTTCAAGCAATATATCTTTGAGAAGTGAATTAATGTGTTGAAGTGTTGTACTCATTTTCTCGCTGAAGGAGCACATTCTTGTACAAATTCTATTTCTTCTTGTTGTACTTGAGAAGAGGATTTCTCAAGAGAAGTTGATCCGCCTATAAGGATTGGTGTAACTTGGGAAGGAAATATTCTCAAGAAAGGCTGCTTCGCCTACAAGAAGTGTTTATACTTGAGAAGGGAACGTTCTTATGGGAGGCTACTTTGCCTAAACTAAGGAGAGAGGCTTCTTCACCTACTAAAGAAGTGTTTAGTGAAAATTCTCATAGCGGTTGGCTTGAGGCAAGGACATAGGTCGGTGCGCCAAACCTTGTAAAAATCTTGGTGTCGTATCTCTAACTCTCTTTATTCTTCATTTTCATTGTTGATATATTGTTGCCCACATTTGCATCATCCATATTTTTAATCTATATTTGAATCTTTAATTAAGAAATTTTTTAAATATTCAATTCACCCCCCTCTTGGAATTGCACCTACACTATCAATTGGTTTTTTCTTAACAAGTTTTTGTGAAAAAGATCTATGGCCAGCATCGATGTATCCCCTTTTGGAGAGGGTCAATCCTCTACAAGGCCTTCAATCTTCTGTGGTGTTAACTACACTTTTTTGAAAACAAAGAATGGAGATTTTTATTCAAACAATGGATTGGAGAGCTTGAAGAGTGATTGTCCAAGGTAATTTCATTCCTAACAAAACTTTAGAAGGTAAAGAAATTCCCAAGCTAGAAGAAGAAATGATGGAAAGCGATATGAAACTAGTTCAAATAAATTCTAGTGCAATGAATGCCTTATATTGCGCTCTAGATGCTAATGAATATAATCGCATTATGACTTGCAAGAGTGGTAAGGAAATATAAAAAAAATTAGAAATCACTTATGAAGACACACAAGATGTTAAAGATTCAATAATTGATAGATTAATTAGTGAATACGAAGGCTTTAAAATGGAAAATGATGAAACCATTTCTAGCATGTATACACGTTTCACTCATATTATTAATTCTCTTAATGCACTTGGAAAGACTTATCAATCTTATGAACTTGTAAAGAAAGTACTCAAGGCCTTACTACCCATTTGGGAAGGGAAGTTAAGGCTACAGCTTTCTCCGAAGCAAGAAATCTAAGAGTAATGACTTTGGATGAGCTCATTGGATCGCTTTTGACGTACGAACTCAAAATCAATGAGAGAGTCAACGAGCAGAACAAAGTCAAGAAATCCATTACTCTTAAAGCATCAAAAGAGAGTTCCAATGATGAAGAGCTCGACAATGATTATATGGCTCTTATCACAAGAAGATTCAAAAAGTTACTTAAAAGAGAAAAAAATTTCAAGAAAATTTTGTGCCATGAAATTTGACAAAGGTAATTCATGCAAAAGAGATTACAAGAAAGAATCTCTCACTTGCAACAACTGCAACAAAATTAGACACATCAAGCCAGAATGTCCTTTACTCAAAAATGATCCAAAGAAGAAAAAGAACACCATAAAAGCGATAACATGGGATAACTCGAATTCAAATGAGTCAGGTGATAGCTCAAGCGATGATGAAATAGCTAACTTCTGGTTGATGGCTACTATGGATGAAGAGGTAAATTCTCATTCTAACTCACTTGAATCCTGTAATGAATCTAGTACTTACTCTATACCATCATATGAAGAACTCAAGAATGAATTATACAACTTACATAAAAGTCTCTTAAAATTGAAAAAGAAAAATATAAAGTTGAAAAAGGAAAATGAAACTTTTTCTAAAGATATTCAGGATTTAAAAACCTTGAATGAAAAAGAAAACCTATCTGAAGATCATAATTTACTAGTTGAGTCTTCAGAAAAAAAAGAAACTCATTTTAAAAGTTAAATTTGATAAATTAACTGAAATTTCTGAAAATGAGTTTTCTAAATTGGAAAAAAATGATATTTTAAGAAAAGAGCTAAAGAACTAAAAAGGTAAAAATATTGAAAATGATATTTCTTACGAACTAAAAAGAAAAGTAGAAGATTACTCAAGAATCATCTATAAATTTTGTAGCGATTCAGACCCTTGTTATTTTTGAAGTATTAATGAAAATGTATGTGTTATGTCCAGTGGGGATGTTTGCGAGTGCAAATCGTGCGTGAGAATTAATTCTTAAGCTTGTATGTGCTTGTTCCTGATGGTTAAGGGTGAAACTATGTAGAAGAACGTGGTTGGATGATGTATTGTGGATATATGGTGTAGTGCAGCTTTAGTTAGATTTGTCTCCCAGCGTTGACTACTCGAGCGGTGGGGAGCCCGCTTGAGCGGAGAGGTTGCCGAGAGGTTCTTTGGAAGGGGACTGCTCGAGCGGTGGGGATCCGCTTGAGTGGACTGTCGCGGAGCTGAGGTTTTAAAAGTCGCGTGAGGCTTCCCTTTTTCTCATTCTTTCAATCTCTCTCTCTCTCTAAAGTGTGGGTGAGAGCTAGGGCTTGGGTTTGAGAGTTGTTTGGGGCTTGTTTGGCTCCTCCAAGTGAGTTTGCTTGGCTCCCTTTAGGTGGCTTGATCGTTGGAGGCCTAATCTTGGCGTAGGAGAACCTTTTCTCGCCGTGTGGTTGGAGATTCTCATGGATGGAGCTTGTTTGAGGCTTTCTCTTGTGGATCTAGCATCCCTAAGGTAGGATCTAAGACTTTCTTGGAATATTTTGTGGTGTGTTGTGTTTTCCCAATTTGTGAACTCAAAAGTATGAAATACATGTTTTCAAAGTCCTAAATTGAAGTTTGATGATAATGAGGGTTTAATCTTGAATCTATGAAGGATTTAACATGTTTTTATCTTTGCAATGTCATTTATGGGGGTTAAATTTCAAAAATGAGAAACTAGGGTTTGGAATTTGAGCTAATATTATGAAAGTTGGGGGTTTTGGGTTTGAAGAACCAGTATGATAAAATTGATAGAATTGTTGGTTAAATTGAGGGTTGTCATAACCTATTGTAAGCTAAACTTTATAAATCTATGTGGCACATGTTGATGTCAAGCTTAAATTGTGGGTTTTAATGGATAAAGCTGATGAATTGGAGAATTTGAAACCATATGATGGTTAATTTGGGTATGAGCACTATAACAATGAAAGTGTGAATAATGGAAACATGTAACGATATGGGTTTGGCGAGTGGAACCTTTAAGGTTGGACTCGCGTGTGTATGTGATGTGGGTTTGGCGAGAGGAACCTTTAGGGTTGGACTCGCGTGTGTATGTGATGTGGGTTTGGCGAGAGAAACCTTTAGGGTTGGACTCGCGTGTGTATGTTATATGGGTTTGGTGAGAGGAACCATTTGGGTTGGACTTAGATGTGTGTGTTGTACCATATATATTGAAAAGGACCAATTTTTGGATCCAAGGGATCATTTAAGGTTGGGCACGAGTTGCTCCTCGATAAAAGACCAAAAAATTACGCAGATTAGGTTCTCTGCCCGTTGACTAGTGAACCGGGAAAGGACGTTATTGGGTTCTCTGCCCACCGGTCGGTAAATCGGAAAGAGACGAGTCGTGTCGGGGTATAGCATGCTCCGTTACTTCATGGGGCTTGTGTGGCCGGGTTGAGTGTAATGTTACGGGGGTCTATACGCTTGCCCAACGATGGTTCCCATGTTTTGAACCACGAGTTGGTAAAGTGTGTAAAGTGCCAACAAAGTGTGTGTGTTGGCGTGCGTTGGTGTGTGTTATAAACAATCGGGTCGGTAAAACCGTAATTTGAAGATGGAATAAATGGTAAAATGCGCTTGGTCAATTAAGAATGGTAAATTAGATGATTTCATGGAAACTAAGAAGTATGGAACCATAACCCTTTTTATATAAAACTCGGTTATGCAAAGATAACTTATTTGGGGAACAAACAAGATGTTTTCATCAAACTTATGTGTGAATCTTGCATAACCATCTTCGCATACCATGCATGTATTCGAGGTTAGTCTTGTTCCTACAAGCTTCGGCTCATGTTGTTTAACAACATTTCAGGTGATAGAGGGATGAAGATTTGGATTGAGATGACGATCGTGGGACCCTTGGCGTAGTTTGTATATGGTTACATTTCTTTTGGATAGTCATTTTTTTGAGAAATAGAGTTATAAAGGTGTAAATTCTTATTTTTGAATATTTGGATTTTGTAATTGAGGGTTGGAATCCCGTATTGTAAGGCCTTAGAGCCATATATATATTCATGTTATGCATGCATGTGAGGCCGTTTATCGTGTAATGATTGAACTCCTTAGCCCCTGTTTATAGTGATTTTTGTTAATAAAGTTGAAATATCAGTTTTTGTGGAAAGGATGGACAATTTAACCTTATATGAGTATTTCATATATTGTTTTAAGAGTTTGAATTCATGTTTCAAGAAAGAGGAGAAATGGTTGTTATTCTCGGCTTTAGAAAAATTTTCATGGTTTTGGGAAAAGAGGTCTCGAGTACCTGATCGCTCAAGCAGTCAGGAGTCCGCTCAAGCGGGGTTCGCTGGGTGTGTTTGTTGATGAATGTCTGATTTAAGTGTTTTCAAATAGAGTTTTAGATATGAACGGAGCATTTAAAGGCATAGTTTGCAAAGAAAGGGCTTTCTTATTAGGTTGGCTGTCAAGAAATATATTAAAATTATATTAAAACGGGACCGAAGCGTTACAAATAGTATCAGAGCTTTAGGTTAGAATACCTAGGAACCGTGGAAATGGTTCATCCATTACGTGATAGCTTGCATTGATGTGTGACATTCATATATTGGTGTGTTAGCATGAAATTTCATTGGGATATTTGGCAGTTGCATGCTATGTGGTGTTTGTGCATTGAGGTTAGATCTTTGGGATGGCGTGTCTAGCCCTTGGGCATCTGGTCGACTTGTTCGTGGTTCATGTTAGAAAGGCGTTTGGCCGACGTCCATTCTAGCGGAAAATCCAAACGAGTTATCCGGATTGATATGTCTCTCCTAGGGATTTTCCTTGGTATGTGAATATGTGATTATGTGTTGGTGTGGTAGGACTAGATGTTGAGCGGTATGTAGCTCTAGAAGGTTAAGTTGAGTTTAACCTGGTTGGGTGTTGTGATGTTCTTGCAACAAGAGTTATCCTTGAGGGATTATGACAATTTATAGTCAAGGTTATGGTATAGGTTGTGGATGTGTAAATCGGTGATCAGTGATTGTGGTGAGTATAAGCTCGTGAGATGAGCATTGTGTGAGATGAGCATTGATTGTGTGAAGTGCGTTGTATCCATGTGGGTTGGGGGTGACCGTAGTTAGCTTCCTGTGAGTGTTATGCTACATGTGGTGTGACTAATAGGTGTGATAAAGTGTTTGAAACCTCTTGGAGGTTGTTTATTGTGATTGGGTATAAGATGGGGTTATGGGCGTGTTGAGAATTATGTACGTCACGAGCCGTGCTATGTCATGAGCCGTACTGTGTCATGAGCCGTACTGTGTCATGAGTCGTGTATCCCGAGATTGGGTATGGACGGGAGCATAGTAGACAGGAGCATAATAATCACCAGCCCAAGGTGGATTAGAGAGTCTGAGCTTAGGCAGTGTTTGAGAATATTTCTTCCCCTACGGGGTGTTGTTGGTGACTACAGTGGTACTTATGGTTTGACGATCTGTGTGATGACCTTTGTGTTTATCTTGTGGCTTGGTGCCAAGCCGTGTTCCTTGATAGAAGTTAGAGATTGCATGAGGAATGAATATGTGGGTTAGAGATGTTGTCGACAGGTTGGTTACCGAGTGATACGTACGTACATATGATGACATGTATATCGAAGACGGTTGTGATTTAATGTATAATCGTTTCAGGTCATTTGGAAAATTTCGCACAGTAGAAGTTTGTGGCTTGAATGCTTAAGAAACTACATGTAGTGCGAGGTGTTTTGTAGGTGTAAGTGTGAGAGGCTGGTAAAGCCTGAGATGAATGTTATTAACGTAGTTGGCTTGGTCATCTTAGGATGACGTGTTAGTGGAAAGAGATTCCTTAAAAGTATGATGATTGGTGGTTTGTGATATGATGTAAGGCCTAGGGATGGTGGTATCGTTTGGTCTAGAATTGGGAGATGAAGTTTGTTTGATCTCTGTTGTGGATAATCTTTTTATGTTTGGATGCCTGTAAACTTGGATGAAGTTATGGGGTGAGTAGTCTCTGATCTTTTGTGAGACTACGTGATCGTTTTAGTGTTTCTCCCCTACGAGTGATAAGTGCATGAAATCTGAGAATCTGTGGCAAGTGTTAATGGTGTGGTTGATTTAGTTGCTTAATTGTTATATCTTAGATGTGATGCTCCTCGAGGAAGTGGAAGTTGCTTGTAATTGGATATACAGTGTAGAGATGGTCGTGTTGTCTTGGTCTTGGACGTGAAAGGTAAAGTGAAGAAATTCCATGACGTAACGTAATAGTCCGAGTGGTCTGGGGTTGGTGAGAGAAAATCATGAGTTCGAAGGGGTGTGTAACTATTTTTATGCACAGGTTGCAAATGTGCGGATGATATTTGTATAATCAAAAGGAATTATGGGTAACTCTGGGAGAAAGGTTTCGGTTTCGGCCATCTTCGACTAAGTGCTTTACGCTTTCCTTTGTGGATGTATTTGAGCTATGAGCTCTATACGGTAATGGGGCAATTGTTTATCCGTTGAGAATCATATTAATGTAGTACAATCTTGTAAAGACAAACCTTGGGGTAATGTGAATGGATAGTGTCATGTCTATCTGGGTACCCGGTGATGGGCTTAAGGACGTGTGAGATGCGTCACAGGAAGGTAAAGAAGTTAAGGGTAGTCGGAGAGTACGAATGAGGTTTGAACTGGAGAACTGAGTGGGATGAGTGGTATGATTGTTGTGAATGGAATCGACAATATTTGTATGATGGTGGCTTGATTCCTCGTGGTTTTTTTTGGGTGAAAAGCTGCTTGTTCTAGATGAAGATTGATTGATAGACGTATATCATGGGTATTCTAGTTTGTGCGGGAATGTTAACATCCTTGGTTCTTGTTAGTAGCTAGTGTGATTTGTGCTGAACCTTTTGCGATTCTGTTGTTCACTCAGTATGATTTTGATAATTCGTCATGAGTTTCAGTTCGTGTTTTGTTGATATAGAAGTTGCTCAGTTTGCTCAGAGTTGATGGTAAAGTGCTCATTCGGGAAAGGGGACAAGCTATAGAGAATAGAGTTGAGAGTATCAAGATAATGTGACAAAGGTGTGAGTCACAAGAAATTTGGTATTGAAGCGACATCAACAGTGTGATTAGTTATATGATGGGAAAAGTATGAATGAGTGGAGTGGCATCGATGAGTGATCCGAGAATCATATGTTGGTACTATCAGATAGAGGATTGTTATACGTGTGGTGTAGATACGGAAACAGAATAGGAACATACATACGAGAAACAATGCACAGTGTGGTTAATAGCTGTCTGAAATTTTACAACGAATAAATGTGAGATATTATAAATTTGGAGGACTGATATATGTCTTAAGAGGATGAATAAACGTGGAATGGGATTCATTGTGATCGATTAGGGGTGAGAAATTGACTAGGAGTCGGTGATTTAATGGTGAAATGTGGGCTTACGAATGTACTTGAGGATGTGGTGTGGGATGTGGTTGTATTTGTGTAGAAAAGAGTATGCAAGTAGGAGATCGTGTTTATATTGTGCTAATGACCCAAGTGACTCAAAAGGAGTTCATGTGACCATGGGGATCCGAATAGTTATGGTATTGGGGCGATAACCTTCATCGTTTGAAACCTTGAAAGTGGCGACGACATGACATCTAGTGTTTTCGTGATAAGAAAAAGGTGGTGGTTTGTGGGTAAGGAAGCAGTTGAGGATTGACAACGGTGGAGGTTTACATTGAACGTTTTATACGTGTTTCTTAGAAGCTCTCGATGATTTACGTGAATTTCTTTTTCTGAAGTCGAGTGTTCATTGTTTCTGCTTGAGTATGAGCATCTCGTCTATATGAGTGATAGCATCCTGATGTATGTGGGAAGATGAAGTGGTGTTGAGTTTTGTAGTTGTTAGTTAACCACGAGGGCTTGAGTAAGATATATGTATAGTTTCGAAGCCTGGCGACGTGTGTTTGTTTTTATGAGAATAATCTTTTGCATGTGCTTTGGTATGAAAATAAGCTGGTTTGTGGCAGTTCTAATAAGATTGCAATCGTTATAAACATGTGTGGAATGTATTGAAACCAGTACGAATTGTGGATTAGTTTTGTGCAAAATGTGTAATCGTTTGGGTTGGTCACAGCAGAGATGGGCTACTTTATAGTGCCTCGGTGACGTGAGTTGGATCTCGGTTCAACTACGTTAGAGTAACCCGTGAGTTAGTGGGACCGTTTGTGTGGGGATAAGTGGCATGGATGTTGTTGATTCAAGTCCTAGTGCTGAATTTCAAGGACGAAATTTCCTAAGTGGGGGAGATTGTAGCGATTCGGACCCATGGTATTTTTGAAGTATTAATGAAAATGTATGTGTTATGTCCAGTGGGAATGTTTGGGAGTGCAAATTGTGCATGAGAATTAATTCTTGAGCGTGCTAGTTCCTGATGGTTAAGGGTGAAACTATGTAGAAGAACGTGGTTGGATGATGTATTGTGGATATATGGTTTGGTGCATCTTTAGTTAGATTTGTCTCCCAGCGTTGACCGCTCGAGCGGTGGGGAGACCGCTCGAGCGGAGAGGTGGTCGAGAGGTTCTCTAGAAGGGGACTGCTCGAGTGGACTATCGCGGAGCTGAGGTTTTAAAAGTCGTGTGAGGCTTCCCTTTTTATCATTCTTTCCATATCTCTCTCTCTCTAGAGCGTGGGTGAGAGCTAGGGCTTGGGTTTGAGAGTTCTTTGACGCTTGTTTGGCTCCTCCAAATGAGTTTTCTTGGCTCCCTCTTGGTGGCTTGATTGTTGGAGGCCCAATCTTGGCGTAGGAGAAGCTTTTCTCGCCGTGTGGTTGGAGATTCTCGTGGATGGAGCTCGTTTGAGGCTTTCCCTTGTGGATCTAGCGTCCCTAAGGTAGGATCTAAGACTTTCTTAGAATATTTTATGATGTGTTGTGTTTTCCCAATTTGTGAACTCAAAAGCATGAAATATATGTTTTCAAAGTCCTAAATTGAAGTTTGATGATAATGAGGGTTTAATCTTGAATCTATGAAGGATTTAACATGTTTTTATCTTGGCAATGTCATTTATGGGGGTTAAATTTCAAAAATGAGAAACTAGGGTTTGGAATTTGAGCTAATATTATGAAAATTGGGGGGTTTGGGTTTGAAGAACTGGTATGATGAAATTGATGCAATTGTTGGTTAAATTGAGGGTTGTCATAACCTATTGTAAGCTAAACTTTATAAATATGTGTGGCACATGTTGATGTCAAGCTTAAATTGTGGGTTTTAATGGATAAAGCCGATGAATTGGTGAATTTGAAACCATATGATGGTTAATTTGGGTATGAACTGTAAAACAATGAAAGTGTGAATAATGGAAACATGTAACGATATGGGTTTGGTGAGAGGAACCTTTAGGGTTGGACTCGCGTGTGTATGTGATGTGGGTTTGGCGAGAGGAACCTTTAGGGTTGGACTCACATGTGTGTGTTGTACCATATATATTGAAAAAGGACCGGTGTGTGGATCTAAGGGATCGTTTAAGGTTGGGCACGAGTTGCTCCTCGGTGAACGACCGAAAAACATAGCAGATTGGGTTCTCTGCCCGCCAGCTAGTGAATAGGGAAAGGATGTTATTGGGTTCTCTGCCCACTGATTGGTAAACCGGGAAGAGACGAGTCGTGTCGGGGTATAGCACGTTCCGTTACTTCTTAGGGCCAGTGTGGTCGGGTTGAGTGTAACGTTATGGGGGTCTATACGCTCGTCCGATGCCGGTGCGTATGTTTTGAACCACGAGTTGGTAAAGTGTGTAAAGTGCCAACAAAGTGTGTGTGTTGGCGTGCGTTGGTGTGTGTTGTAAACAATCGGGTTGGTAAAACCTTAATTTGCATATTGAATAAATGGTAAAATGTGCTTATTCAATTAAGAATGGTAAATTGGATGATTTCATGGAAACTAAGAAGTATGGAACCATAATCCTTTTTATATAAAACTCGATTATGCAAAGGAAATTTATTTGGGGAACAAACAAGATGTTTTCATCAAATTTATGTCTGCATCTTGCATAACCATCTTCACATACCATGCATGTATTCGAGGTTAGTCTTGTTCCTACGAGCTTCGGCTCATGTTGTTTAACAGCATTTCAGGTGATAGCGAGATGAAGATTCGGATTGACATGACGATCGTGGGACCCTTGGCATAGTGTGTATACGGTTACATTTCTTTTGGATAGTTATTTTTTTGAGAAATAGAGTTATAAAGGTGTAAATTCTTATTTTTGAATATTTAGATTTTGTAATTGAGGGTTGGAATTCCGTATTGTAAGGCCTTAGAGCCATATATATATTCATGTTATGCATGCATGTGAGGTCGTTTATCGTGTAATGATTGAACTCCTTAGCCCCTGTTTATGGTGATTTTTGTTAATGAAGTTGAAATCCCAGTTTTCATGGAAAGGATGGACAATTTAAGCTTATATGAGTATTTCATGTATTGTTTTAAGAGTTTGAATTCATGTTTCAAGAAAGAGGAGAAATGGTTGTTATTCTTGGCTTTAGAAAAATTTTCATGGTTTTGGGAAAAGAGGTCTCGGGTACCTGATCGCTCAAGCGGGGTTCGCTGGGTGTGTTTGTTGATGAATGTCTGATTCAGGTGTTTTCAAATAGAGTTTTAGAAATGAACAGAGCATTTAAAGGCATAGTTTGTAAAGAAAGGGCTTTCTTATCGGGTTGGCTGTCAAGAAATATATTAAAATTATATTAAAACGGGACCGAAGCGTTAAAAATTTACTAATGGAAAGAAAATTTTTGAAAAGCTCTTGGAGCACAAAGAAAGTCTTTAAATAAAGAAGGCATTTGCTACAATGGAGAGATGAACATCAAGAAAAATTGTAAAAGTTATTTTGTAAAAGAATCCAAGACTTTTTCAAACTCATCTTTAAGAAATATCTATGAAAATGTTACTTGTTTTCAATGCAAGAAAAGGTCTAAAAATTATAATTTACAACATGTTAAGATATAATAAATAAAATTGATATTTTCATTTTTTTATATTAGTGTTCAAATTCTTTACTCTTTCAATTTCTCTTGTCACTAGAAATTTTAGAAGTAAACATGGTGATTTCACCAAGTCTAAGCGCTTCTTACATTCAAAAAATCCAAAAGAAGTCCATGCACATATCTAATCTTAGTTTTCAAACTTTAAAATTCATACTTCCTACTCTGCAAATTCATTTTTCATAAAAATTAATATCTTCATGATACAATTAATGAGTTGTATCAAATAAGATCAATATTCAATATTAAAATTTGTAAAAAACATAAATAAAAAAACTTGAATTTTGATAGAGTTAAAATTTATCTTGAAAAGAAAAGGTATTAAAAACAAATATTACTAAATGAATTTTGGATAGTCTTTTATATATATATATATATATTTGTGTGTGTGTGTGTGTGTGTGAATATTCCTCGGCCGGCCAAGGAAATGTGGGCCAGTCAGCCCGAATGGCTCAAGCCCAAACCTAAATGGTCCGAGCCTGTACAACGAACCCACGACAAGGCCGAGAAAAGTTTAGTGTCATTAACTGAGAAGACATGCCCAACGCGCCAAATATTTATGAAGGATGTGTAACCGAGGTAAATGCATTAATAAGGATAGTGTGTTCATACTACCTTGCATTAATGAAAGTTAGGGCTACCCAAATATCCATGATAAGTAGCTGTCTTAGGATAAAGCGCTTCAGACCAAACCCAAATAGAGTGGGTATCTTTCCACCATGGTATTGGAGGCAATACTACCAAGATCATTGTTTTTGTAAATGATTTTTGATAAAAAAATAACTGGATGGGAAAACGCCGAAATGGGCTCCAGATAAAACTTTTGACGTTGAATGATCAAAAATAAACCCATGCAACCAAAGTTAATTTAGAAGAATACCTTTTGTCGATCTAATCTTCAACTACGACTTGATTCCAAGTTGAAACTCTAGTCAGATCTTCTACTGTATTCCCTTACGCAATCCTCGAACGTAGTGTGGGCTACAATTCTCCCAGAACTCGTACCGGCAGAACCCCGATATATTTAAGTCTTGAAAGACAAAAATAATATCATAATAATAATGATATAAA